>JABSTT010003680.1:0-27371 GCA_013339685.2 Hyalomma asiaticum | reverse complement strand
GGTGTCGTGTCGCTTAGATACCCAAGGGGAAAAAACGTGAGTAAAGGTTCTGTTGCAAATCAATTTTAAAAGCGGCACATTACTTGAAATAGGTGCATTTTGCATTATAATAAATTTAATATTCTTGGCAGACATCGGAAAGGAAAACATGTAGACGTGAGCTAACACGAGACACCCCAGGGATGGGGTCGTTAGGCAAAAAATGTCCTTAAATGATAGGTTGAAGGTGCATTATAAGCAGATATTAGAGAAGGAACATCTTTTCAAGGCTACTTTAAAAATGCCATCGCGTGCCGAACTGCCGCACGTGTCCTGCACCAAGGAGCGCGTGTTCGGTATCACGTTACCTTTAAAAATACGGGCAAGAAAAGATAATGTTACGAGAACTGCAAGTCACCACACAAAGGGTGTTTGATACAAGCACAGGATTAACTGCATGAAGTGAAACTGCTTTGGGACAATGTACGTAGGCTCTTTATTCGAAAATAAAGAGCCTACGCACCTCACGACACAAATAATATATAAAGTGGTACCGGTGCTTTAACATCACAACAATATGTGCCACGTACCATTTTGAAAACTGGCCAGCAACTTACCGAATTTTGGCATCCGCTCTGCACTCTACAGCTGTGAGTCCGCAACACAAATTCGGCGACGACACTGTAGTCTCCCCAAAAGGCGCAGGCTTGTGTTCATATACAACCGATGCACAGTTGTGATGGGCATTGTCTTAGGAGGTACACTCGCCAAGGAATCGTGCAATCAACTTGAATGATCGATAAATGTGGTACATGATAAACAATAAACGCGTAGACAGACTGCGTGCAGCCTTTGAAACTCGTTCGTACACCTTGCACGTTGGAAGCAATGCAGCCGCGACGAGAGAGCGCCGAAGGTTCCTCGTGGTTTCCCCCTCCGAAGGCAGCAAACGCCAGCAAAAGCAGGTTCAGAACCACATTCTTTGCAAACTGCAGATGAGCACAATGGATGTTCACGGAGGGGGGCCGTGACAATGGTGGTCAGTTCGGAAGGGGGGCGCGCCCCCCTCCCCACACACTTTCTTTATGTTTAGTTGCTGCTGGCTTAACACCTGCTAGGTCGCTTCTCGGCAGAGCACGCTCGTTTTTCTTGCTTTCCTTTTTTTTGTAGTTCTCTCCAAACGTGGAAGACAGCATTTCTGCTGGGCAAACATTTTTGTACAATGGCGGGGACACCCGCCGGGACTGCATTTGTTAAGTGCAGCTCGGTGCAGCCTGTGGCGTATGCTGGTACGCATGTGTTCTCTTGCCAACTACTTGATTGATGATGATTGATTTGTGGGGTTTAACGTCCCAAAACCAGTTCTGATTATGAGAGACGCCGTAGTGGAGGGCTCCGGAAATTTCGACCACCTGGGGTTCTTTAACGTGCACTGACATCGCACAGCACACGGGCCTCAACATTTCGCCTCCATCGAAATGCAGCCGCCGCAGCCGGGATTCGATCCCGCGACCCTCGGATCTGCAGCCGAGTACCTTAGCCACTAGACCACCGTGGCGGGGCCCTTGCCAACTACTTGTAACACAGGATTTCGCAGAGGCTGAACCACCCACTCTAGCTAAAAACGCGAGCGAAATGCTGCACTGCACGCAACAAGCGTAGCGAGGACGCACGGCGCAGCCATTCTGCTTCAATTTCTGCCATTTTCTGAAGCACACGAAGCACATGCATGTGCTGCCTTTCCGCATGACAAGAAATACTGCGATGACTCTGTCTCTACGCGCCCTTCTTTTGCCCTTATTGGTTATAAATAAATTAGTTGTTAAATATCAGAATACGCACATGTTTGGTTATATCAACGCCATAGTCTCATACGAACGTCAGTGATAAATCCGACACACTGCACAGAGCATACACTCAAGCTCGATATATTCTGCTCATCTAACTAGTACAACGTAACCGATGGCCGATGCGTAAACGAATTCGATATGTATGGAAAGAACGCACAAACGGACGTTACACAAAAAAGCAAAAAAAGCATGAATTATACGCAATGGCGTGGACATATTAAAGAATAATTAGCCTATTGTATCTGCGTGGTAGTAGGGAGCATGGAGGTGCAAAAGGGAGGTATAAGTTTACCCGACCAGTAGACAATTATTTTCTGTTGCTGAGCTTATGCGAGCTCCGGCACATGCGTTGCGCTGTACTGGAGCTGTTTTTGAAAGGAATGCACTAGTTTCGCGAACGCACTGATGAAGTAGTGGAGGGCCACGTGGTCAACAACAGCTTGACTTAGGACGGTTGGTTTATGCTGTAACCCTGCTCAAACGTATGAAGAAACTAGGAAACAGAAGAGAGCTTTGATGTTCAACTGATTTTTTTTTCAGTGCATGCTTGCTGTTTTTATATAATATAAAATACGCAGATCGCCTGCACAAGAACACTGTGTGATCACATACACTCTAGTAGAACTCACCAGAAAAGCTCTCTTTATATCAATTATAGGTGTGTGCATTTGTTTGCCACCTTTGAGATGAAAAATGCTCGCCATATGACCGCTTGGTATTTTTCGTTTTTGCCTTTTTCGCAAATGTCGTGGTCTTGCACTTCATGTGAATTTGCAATACAAAGGGACCTATGTATTTCATGGTCCTCTCAATATAGAGTTAGCACTAGATCAGTATTGTCTCCTCGCTGTCGCGCTGTTAGCTCCGTATACCGTTCTTTTGCATAGGTTGCTAAATGTCAGTAGTATAACGCCGGTGGCGAGTTTATCTCCGCTTCAGCCCACCATGATGTCTGTGCTACACCTTTTTTTTTGTCCACTCGCTGTTGCGCTGTTACCTCCATATGCCTTTTCCTTCCATAGGTTGCTAAATGTCCGTATAGCGCCGCTTGCAACTGTTTATCTTTGTTTGGACATATGAGTGGTGGTTATGCCCAGCGATGTATGCACGAACTAATGCAATTTCTATGAATTTAAATTTTCTGACATGCGCTGTCAGATAATTTTCCACCATGCTTGTCGAACCTTCTGGCTAGTTAACTGTTGCGCCAGCCTGTTTCGCAAAGTTCCCGCAAAACAGCCTATAGATGTATATATCAATAGTTTATATGCATGTTTTTTTGTGCCCTGTTTATGAAAAACAAAGCGCGCAAACAGAATATCATATATATGCTGCTCAAAACGCACGTGCGCTATGTTCCGGCACTGAAACGCGTATACATGAATATATGAAGCTCAACATCTGATTCTTACGTCGAATCTCTCAAGTTAATTTCGGTCATTCTTGTCTCGATCGGATCTCAATTGTTATATACAGCAGGCTTCCAAAGAGGCCCGGCCGATATCAACCATGAAAGGCTGCGGCGTAGTCGACGTTGCCTCCAGAACGGCAGAAATGGCTCAATGTTTCCTGTGAAATAATCTTTCTAGGCAAATATCGCGCCAAATTCGCCATTCCTGAGGCGATGCTGATGAGCGGCAAAATCGGCGCCATATTTGCCGGAGAAAGTTATCGGCTAGCCGACGGAGGCTCTAAGGTGGCATACTTGGCACAGTGTTGCCGACAAATGGCGTCGGCCAGCCCATATTGTCTGTAGAAAGGCAAAATCGGCGCCATAGTTGCCGTTGAAAGCCATCGCCTCAGCCGATGTCGGCAGTAACGCGGCATATGCGGCCCCATGTTGCCGATTACAGTCGACGGCCTGCCGATATCGGCGGGGCAGCGGCTATAGTAGCCCGACGTCGCCAGACATTGACGGCGGCTTAGCCGATACTGGCTTGCTGTCGGCAACGTTAGGCCGTGGATGGGCCGAACTTTGCCGCCATAAAACCAATATCGGCCCTACGTTGCGTGCTGCCGGGGTACTAACCTCCACACAAATCTTTTTAGCTGGTCGATGTAAATTTGATGACGACTTAACACTTTGAACTCATTTCCTGTAAGAATGAACACGATAATATGCCTTCACCACCACAATAGAAAGTTTGCATGTGTCTGCTGGGGTGTATGATTGCGTGTTTATATGATATGTGTGTATGTATCTGTGTGCCTGATACCTATCTATTTCCATTTCGTCTTCACACATCCACTCCGGCATAAGAAATTATGGATTACATTACTCATTACACATCATACAACCGCGATTTCTTACAACCAACAATTTGTTTTTTTTTGTTTTTTTTTTGTCATATGCGTGTACATCGCAGGAAAAAAATGCGTCTAGGCACGCGGCCGCATACCTGCATAGCGGGAACGGAGAAGCGCAATTCGCAACTTTCGCAGAGGGTGGCGACGCCATGAGGCAGCCGTCGGAACCCCTCATTGGGGGATGCCCACTTTCAGTCAGCTTTGTTGTGCAGTGTGCGTGCACGTTGTTTTCAATCGTGGTGGTAATTCTTTTTTTTTACGATGGCTGTTCTTGCCCTTGTAGTTTGGGCAGAAGCTGCGAGTCGTAGCGCCTTCCTTTTACCGCATTATTTGCTCAATATGAGCAGGTACAACAGTCACAAAACATGCTGTGTGCCGCAGTGCACACAGCGTGCAGTCAAAGGTGAGGTAAGCCTGCACTCGTTTTCTTGTGACAAACGAATGAAGGAGTATGTGGGTGTTGAGTCTGCGGATTGGGAAGCCGGTTTCCCTCCCTACAAATTGCTCTTGCCAGCTCCCTCTAAAGCGACTTGGGCGGAACTCATCAGAGCCCCGAACTAGACGTTGCACATGTAACTGCGCCGACGACACTAGCGCCGTTGCGGCTGCGGGCTCGTCACCGTCGGGGGAGCGGAGAGCGGTCGCGCCTGCTTGCCCTGTTGACTGCGTCAGTTAAGCGGCTGCCTTGTCGCCTTGCACCGCATTAAGTAATTTTTTTAAATAAGTTTTTGTAGGCTTAGTGTATCGGAATGATTCTTTGCAGAAGTCAGACTGTAGCGTTGTGGAATCGAACATTCTATATTTACAGCAACTCGCCGTGGAAGAAGTTTCAGAGCTTCGCAACGCGCTAGTAAGTTTTACATAGCCGCGAGTTATCAACTGTGCCAGATTATTTCATTAAAGAGAACTTTGCGTTTGCAAGAATTACATATGCTGGCATATTAATTAGGCTCGCCTTAATTAGCCCCAAATATGTTTAGCTTATTTGAATATACAATTACCTGGGCATGGTTGCTATGGCAATGCGCGACTCGACGGAGTCTTCTGCGGATTCCTTACCTCAAACAGCTTTGCTGTTAAAACACAGCGACCACGATGGGTCGTTTGCGTTTGCATATGTACCCGTGATGGAGGCTTTGTGGATACATTTGACACCAACTGCTTCTTCAATCGCCAGGAATAACTGCTTGAACAGGCGACAATGAACACGCCAGGTCAAACAGTCGAACTGAGGAACGGCTTCTCAGAGGCGAGCTATCAACTTCGCGCGCTTTCTCTTCGTTGACCTCGCAATTAAATCCTGAACTAACCAGCAACACAAGTGCTATTGCACTGATTTTTTAGCAAATGGTTCACTAAATTTCCACCTGGCAGCCAAGTGCGTGTTTTTCGAGAGAGTTTTCATCCTCAGTTTGAGGAACGCGAAGGCACGTGGTTTAAGCGCCAGCTGCTTTAATTCATCCTTTACATCATACGTACAGCCTGCCTGATCCAGCATCTTATCGTTCCTAGTACTTATACCTAAGAAGAGGTTACAAATGTTCAGCTATCTATGAAAAGACGAAGGGCAGTAACGCGAGCACTCATGTTGCGCCTCTCTACATTACGTTCTCGTCCTTCGCTAGCTCTTCACATTTTTTTACACGCTCTATACGAACGAGGACGAACATCGTACGTGTTCGAAATACGTGTTGAATTCCGTTTTAACAAACTGCTATTATGGCCCACGACACGGCGCTCAACGCGCGCACCACCTTCACTCGCCTCGGAGTATTGAGGGCAGCCCGCGGAAGCTCCCCGACGCTAACGAAAAACTGGCCACAGTGGCGCTGGTGGGCTATGCGATGGTGGAGGCTCCTGGCGGGTGCAACCTACCTATAGCTACCGTTCCCTGGACCGAAAGGGTCGCTTCCAGAGTGGAGCAACCTGAGGCACAGGAGCAGAGATTTTTCACTTCTATGATAAAGTTGTTACCACCACCTCGAGTGACGAAATTGATGGGGGTGTGCAGCGAACATTTTCAGCCCGAATATTTCTTCTGGGGTTCAACTGGTAAGTTAATGTTCTGTACTGCATACTAGTACAGGCATTACGGCAGAGTTTTTGACCACATCGCGGTTCAAGCTCTTAAAAGCGCCAGTAATTGCTATCTTGTAGTAGTGTGCATCTCTCGATGAGCTACCAGCAGCAGCAGCACCTGCATAGCACTCTTTTACTGCATGATCCACATCGATGTCCGCTGCCGGCTCTGACGAAACACCAGATCGCGTGCTTTTACCAGTCTGAAAAACATATCTGCTACAGGCAGCCCTAGGTTAGAGGGGACAGATATATTTTAGCAGCTTCGAATTTTTTAACATTCTTGAAAACACCTCTGCTCTGACGATTTATACAGTTCTCCTCTATCAAAATGCTACCAACGTGGCCGGCACCAAATACGTGAAGTTGCGCTCAATGCCCGAACGAGAGAACAGGGACACCAGGAAAAAGAGTTTGATTGTGTGATGAGTGAGTGCGCTACCTGTGCATGTGCGGTGTGCTCGATGCTGTGTGGTGGTGCTGGTGTCGCCAGTGACGCAAACGCGGTGGCGTGACGCGAGCGAGACACCGCGCAACGGACACGTGCGGCGCATGAAAAAGGAAGACGTCGGCGGGACATGGCACGTGCGTGCGGAGAAGAATACCGGCTACGACCAATTCAAAGAGGACACGTAGCAAACCAAGGCAAAGACGATGACGAAGAGGGGAAGGCGGCAGTCGGACTCTGAGAACTCGAAGGAAGGGACGCTGGTGTCAGGGTCCGTGTCGTCGGGTTGCGGACTCGAGCACGAAGGGCCCGACCGTGTCCAAGCTTCCAGACGTCCTCGGGAGCAGGTGATCGTGGGGAAGAGACGCCCCGACGGTCCGGGCAGCTGACCGACTGCGAGAAGCAAGCTTCGCCACCTCGGGTGGCTATCGGAGTTCTACTGCCGAGTGTCAGCCACGGGACGAGCCCAAGCGCATACCGCCATCCTCCACGCTGTGTACGTGCGCAGGGAGGCCACCGACCGGCTGTGCCTGAGGGCGCCGCCTTCTACAACCGTGCGCCAACTCGTCTGCTTGTCCACTCGGCGAGCAGCCTCGCCGCCTTCTACAACCGTGCGCCGACCCGTCTGCTCGTACACTCGGCGAGCAGCCCCTCCGCCAACGCAACCACCTGCCAGCGACTCCACCGCTCCACTCCACTCAAGCGTCGCCACAGCTGGTGAAGTGTTTTTCTTTCCTTTTCAACGGTCCGCTGAACCTTCGCCGTTTAGCCAGTCGCCGCTCGCAGTATTGTGGACATATTATTAACTTATCTCTGTTTTGGTTACTTCTTTCGTTTTTCCCTTTCTGTTTTTATCTTAAACTCCATATTAGTCTGTTATTGGTTTTTGTTGTTGTGTACAAAAAATGGCTTCGCTGTTCCTGATTTGAGGCTTTGTCTCCTTCGAAGCAATATCCACAATAGAACCTGCATCACAAATTGGCGTCCGCGACAGGACAGGACGAAGCCATTTTTTCCATTTGCATGTCTAGAGAGTTACCGCGATGAGTATGGCAGAATTTATAGCGTTGGGTGAGCGCATGGGGTTGCAGGGCGCGGAGCTAAGAAAATGGGTAGATGAGCAGTCTGAGAGAGCTCAGATGGAGGCTGCTAAAGCTCGCGAAGAACGGGTAGCAGAGCGCGAGGCAACAAAAGAACGTTTGCAAATGGAGCAGAAGGCACTGGAGCTACGCCTTAAACTGGCGGAAGCTGGACGCTCCGCAGAGTCAACCAATCGAGTCCGCGAAATGGAGGGAGTACGCCCATCGTTGGTAAACCCTCACAGTCTAATACCCGTGTTCAATGAAAACCGGGATGATTTGGACGCTTATTTAAAGCGATTTGAGCTTGTTGCTAGTGGTCAGGAATGGCCGAAAGAGAAATGGGCCACTGCCCTGAGTTTGTGCCTCGATGGTGAGGCATTAAAGGTGTTTGGCCGTTTGTCGCCTGAAGACTCACTAAACTATGACTCTGCGAAAAAGGCTTTGCTCCAACGTTTTCGTTGTACTGCTGAGGGCTATCGGGAGAAATTCCGTCGTAGTAGGCCTCTCGACAATGAAACCGCTAAGCAGTACGCCACTAGGCTGTTTAGTTTTTTTGATCGATGGTTAGAGATGACCGAACAGGGCAAAACTTTTGAAGCAGTGCGAGATTTGATGGTCGCAGAACAGCTTTTGAACAATTGCCATAACCGCCTTTCACTGTTTCTTCGCGAAAGAAACTGTAAAACGGTTCAGCAAATAGCAGAAGCGGCTGACCATTTCATGGAAGCGCAGCGGCAAAGCAACCTGCTTGTTTTCCGAGAGAACGAAGAAACACGACAGAAGAGCCTTGGTGAACCCGGCAAGTCCTCAACTAAATGTTTTGTTTGTGGCAAACCAGGACATCAAGCGTCAGATTGTCGCTCAAAAGTCAGTCAACCCTATTGTGGCTTCTGTCGGAAAACGGGTCATGACACCCAGTCTTGCCGACGGAAAGGTGGTGGAGGAAAGGAATCCACAGCGTGTCTTTCGTCACCAATTGAGGTCTCAGGACAGGAGAGGTCGAGGTGGTCCAACCAAAATACAAGGCAAGCATCTGGACATCAAGCCAATGAAATCTACAACATGCCGGTATGGCCAGGAGAGGTGTTCGGACAGAAGGTTTCAGTGCTACGGGACACGGGCAGCAACAGTCTGGTCGTACGCAGGTCTTTGGTCCCTGATAGAGCCCTGACCGGCACCAAGGCAAAGCTGTTTCTAGCCGATGGTAGTATGATTGAAGCCTCAGAGGCGGAGGTCACCATATCTTCGCCATACTTCAGTGGTCGCGCCATTGTGAAATGTTTGGAAAACCCCCTGTACGACGTCATAGTCGGCAATGTCCCTGGGGCACGTAACCACACGGATCCCGATCCCGACTGGAAAAACTTCACGAAAGTTTCAGGGGGCGACCACAGATCTCTTAGACAGGATCGCATGGACGCGTCGGTAACGACAGCCGATCCTGCGGTCGTTGGCGCGAAGGTCGCGAAGATGCACCACAACAGTGATTTAAACCTATTGAAGGTGTCAAGGCAGGTGTTCCAACGGGAACAAGAACAAGATTCAAGTTTGGACATTTGCAGGAAGAAGATTGGCCGGACGTTTCAAGGTTCTGGGTCCACGGCGCAGTCATTTTATATGGATGAAGGGCTCATGTATCGCTCTTACCAATACTGCCCTGGGAAGACGGTGGAGCAAGCGGTGGTGCCCAGAAGTCTTCGGGCCCAAATTTTGGTACTAGCCCATGAAAATCCATTGTCTGGCCATCAGGGAATAAAGAAAACTGCCGAAAAGATACTCAATGCGTTTTACTGGCCGGGCATTCAAGCAGATATTAAAAGATTTGTCCGATCATGTGACTCCTGCCAGAGGACGCTACCGAAAGGCAGACTCGGCAAAGCTCCACTCGGACACATGCCACTCATCGATACGCCGTTCGAGCGAGTTGCAGTGGACCTCATCGGTCCTTTGTCTCCGATCTCGAGCAAAGGAAACCGCTATATTCTGACGCTGGTCGACTTCGCCACGAGATATCCTGATGCCGTACCACTACCGGCGATCGATTCGGCTACAGTGGCTGAAGGGCTGCTGGAAATGTTTTCCAGAATTGGTTTCCCGCGCGAGATCCTTTGTGACAACGCATCCTGTTTCACATCCAGTTTGATGAAGGAGGTGAATGAAACGTTAGCGATAAAACACCTCAGCTGCACTCCTTATCATCCAATGTGCAATGGGATGGTCGAACGCTTTAATGGCACGTTGAAAGCAATGCTTCGCAAGCTGTGCCAAGAACAACCCAAGATGTGGGATCGATATCTCGCCCCACTTTTGTTTGCTTACCGTGAGGTGCCACAGACGAGTCTCGGGTTTTCACCTTTCGAACTCATATACGGTCGACACGCAAGGGGTCCACTAAATGTACTGAAGGAGCTGTGGACCAAAGATGAGATCAGCGAGGAAACGAAAACAGTTTACCAGTATGTATTGGATCTGCGGGAGCGGCTTGAAAAAACGCTACAACTTGCTCATCAAAACCTGAGCAAAGCACAAGCCTCGCAAAAGAAATACTGCGACAAAAAGTGTTATCGCCGACAACGAAAGGTGGGAGATCGAGCCTTGGTACTGCTCCCAAGCAAAGAAAATAAGCTGTTAATACATTGGAAGGGACCTTTCATCGTGTCCGGCAAGAAAAATGACTTTGACTATTGGTTGGATGTTGGGAACGCCAGAAAATTGTTCCACATCAACATGCTGAAACGGTACGAAGAAAGAGAGCCGATGGACACGGTTCAAGCGTCGACCTTCGTTGTGGTCGGAGAAGAGGAGACAGACAACCAGGCTGAATGTCTGAAGCCAGGCCCAGCACTCAGAAATGAAGCCATCATAAGATCGAAGGACTTAAATGAGCTCAAGATAAAAGTTCAAGATATGGTGTTTACGCCTAAGAATATCTTTCCTGAAGTTCCTAGAACTCAAGGTGGAATCCATGCCAGACCACGATGCGTTCGAAGAAACCGTTTTTATTCAAGCCCACGAAAGCGTCTTGGACCTCGTTGCCCTTGCAGGCACTATGTTTCACATGACACTCGATATTAGGCAGCGATGATACCTGGCATTGTTAGGAAATGTGTTGTTTCGTAGAGGAGCCGAGGAGGGAATGTCGAGTACTTTGTTTGTAGAGGTGGTGTACTTCTCAAGTCGCTTTATTTTGTATTTGTATGAGATTGCAAGTGTGAATACTCAATCGGTGACTTTTTATTGTGCATGTGTGCCTAGCAGGTAACAGTATATGCATGTTTGCCAGTTTACATCACATCACTCATCGAGCTCCAAGTTTTTTTTATAAAAAAAACTTCTCTTCGGGGGGGGACTCTTGTGATGAGTGAGTGCGCTACCTGTGCATGTGCGGTGTGCTCGATGCTGTGTGGTGGTGCTGGTGTCGCCAGTGACGCAAACGCGGTGGCGTGACGCGAGCGAGACACCGCGCAACGGACACGTGCGGCGCATGAAAAAGGAAGACGTCGGCGGGACATGGCACGTGCGTGCGGAGAAGAATACCGGCTACGACCAATTCAAAGAGGACACGTAGCAAACCAAGGCAAAGACGATGACGAAGAGGGGAAGGCGGCAGTCGGACTCTGAGAACTCGAAGGAAGGGACGCTGGTGTCAGGGTCCGTGTCGTCGGGTTGCGGACTCGAGCACGAAGGGCCCGACAGTGTCCAAGCTTCCAGACGTCCTCGGGAGCAGGTGATCGTGGGGAAGAGACGCCCCGACGGTCCGGGCAGCTGACCGACTGCGAGAAGCAAGCTTCGCCACCTCGGGTGGCTATCGGAGTTCTACTGCCGAGTGTCAGCCACGGGACGAGCCCAAGCGCATACCGCCATCCTCCACGCTGTGTACGTGCGCAGGGAGGCCACCGACCGGCTGTGCCTGAGGGCGCCGCCTTCTACAACCGTGCGCCAACTCGTCTGCTTGTCCACTCGGCGAGCAGCCTCGCCGCCTTCTACAACCGTGCGCCGACCCGTCTGCTCGTTCACTCGGCGAGCAGCCCCTCCGCCAACGCAACCACCTGCCAGCGACTCCACCGCTCCACTCCACTCAAGCGTCGCCACAGCTGGTGAAGTGTTTTTCTTTCCTTTTCAACGGTCCGCTGAACCTTCGCCGTTTAGCCAGTCGCCGCTCGCAGTATTGTGGACATATTATTAACTTATCTCTGTTTTGGTTACTTCTTTCGTTTTTCCCTTTCTGTTTTTATCTTAAACTCCATATTAGTCTGTTATTGGTTTTTGTTGTTGTGTACAAAAAATGGCTTTGCTGTTCCTGATTTGAGGCTTTGTCTCCTTCGAAGCAATATCCACAATAGAACCTGCATCACAGATTGCAGCGCTTGATTGTATCGCGGTTACAAGGATTAAAGAAAAAAAAAAGTCAGGCTGTCCAAGCACCGTTTTATTGCGACACTTGTGGAGGCACAAGTGCCTTGAGCTCGTCCTTTCGGGCGAAATATTCGGCAGCGAAAGGGAAGAGAGTAAGGGGGAGGGAGGGGTAAACAAGCAGAAATAATGATAATTGCAGGAGATTTAGGTGCTAAAACCACGATTTGAGCAGACCCGCCGAAGTGGAAGGCGCCGGAGTTTTGACAGCTACGGGTCTTCAACGTGCACTGAGAACGCAGAGTACACGGACATCTAGCATTTTGACCTTCTTTGAAAATGCGGCTGGTATCGAACCCACATCCGATACAGCAGCTGCGCAGTATACACACTGCCACAGTAGCAAACGCAAACGAGGCTGTGCATTCTTTCAAACCGCAGCAGATGATGTGCCCTGCCTCCAGAACTTCTTCAACAACACACCAAACAAATGTTTCTGAACTTTCAATGTGAGACGTAGTACACCCGAGAGTCAGTGGCTTCTTAAAGCCATGACAACACGGCATCCGGCCTGAAAGGGGATGCGCTTCAAAGCGACGTGCGCACTCTCCGGCGGCTGCTCCGCGACGCGATCCCCCAAACGACAGCCATATTGAACCTCCTGTAGCGTCACCTATAGGCGGTGAAAGTTGCGAATAAGGAGTATACATTACTCCTTGATTACTACTTGCCGTAAGACGCAAGCTGTACACTACTAACCTCCACACAAATCTTTTTAGCTGGTCGATGTAAATTTGATGCCGAATTAACACTTTGAACTCAAAAGGACAGAAAGTTGAGCGAGTTGGTAACATTCCATAATCAAAAGAAGAGGCGTGCAGGACACGGACACAAGAAGAGAAGTGAACACCACGAACGCCGACTAGCAACTGATGCACAGCACAGAGGCGAAAAAGAAAGAAGACACACAGCTTATCTGCGCATGCTCGGAATGGTAGCGCCACCTGTCAATCGGTTACACGTGCCCGCCTACGCGATAGACAACTCCCAAGGCATTCTATCTCCTCCCTGTTTAAGCTAATCGACGGTTGACTCACGCATGCACTTCCACTAATACTGATATACCAGGCCTCAACCAATAAAAGCGTATCTTCGTTCTTATGCCTGTACAGGATCTCGGTATTATCTAACTCGGGCATGCAGCTACAGACCTGGCAGTGCAAGGATAGATTGGACGGCGTCCCACCTGATAGCGACCTCCTGTGTTCAATTAATCTTTGATTAATACAACGCGCAGTTTGCCCTACATAAAACCGTCCGCAGCTAAAAGGAATCTTATAAACTACACCCATGCGGCAGTCGGTGAAATTGTTCTTGGCTAGGTGCTTAACCGGACAGATATCGGTTCGCTTCTTACCTTCCTTCTGCTCAATTCTTCTATGCACTGCAGCACAAACCCTTCCTAACTTATTGGGAGCCGTAAACACAACATTAACCCCATATTTACTTCCCACTTTCTTAAGCCGGTGCGAAACTGCGTGGATGTAAGGAATACTCACGACCTTTTTCTTGTTAATGTTACTCTCTGCTACCGCTTTTGTTCCGGTCGAAATCGACTTCTTAAGACGCTCAGCTACTGTGGCTATGGCTAGTCTAGGGTAACCTGCATCTAAGAGGCAAACTGCCTCTTAGATGCAGGTTACCACGCGCAGTTTGCCCTTTATGTAGGGCAAACTGCGCGTTGTATTAATCAAAGATTAATTGAACACAGGAGGTCGCTATCAGGTGGGACGCCGTCCAATCTATCCTTGCACTGCCAGGTCTGTAGCTGCATGCCCGAGTTAGATAATACCGAGATCCTGTACAGGCATAAGAACGAAGATACGCTTTTATTGGTTGAGGCCTGGTATATCAGTATTAGTGGAAGTGCATGCGTGAGTCAACCGTCGATTAGCTTAAACAGGGAGGAGATAGAATGCCTTGGGAGTTGTCTATCGCGTAGGCGGGCACGTGTAACCGATTGACAGGTGGCGCTACCATTCCGAGCATGCGCAGATAAGCTGTGTGTCTTCTTTCTTTTTCGCCTCTGTGCTGTGCATCAGTTGCTAGTCGGCGTTCGTGGTGTTCACTTCTCTTCTTGTGTCCGTGTCCTGCACGCCTCTTCTTTTGATTATGGACTTTGAACTCATTTCCTATAGGAATGAACACGACAATATGCCTTCACCACCACAATAGAAAGTTTGCGTGTGTCTGCTGGGGTGTATGATTGCGTGTTTATATGATATGTGAGTATGTCTCTGTGTGCCTGATACCTATCTATTTCCATTTCGTCGTCACACATCCACTCCGGCATAAGAAATTATGGATTACATTACTCATTACACATCATAAAACCGCGATTTCTTACAACCAACAATTTGTTCTTGCTTTTTTGTCATATGCGCGTACATCGCAAGAAATAAATGCGTCTAGGCACGCGGCCACATTCCTGCATAGCGCGAACGGAGGAGGGAAACGCCTCGCTAACACACTATTGTCCACGCGCGCCGACCTTACTTGCAGAGCAATTTTAAAAACCGTGAGGTTCTGGATGTCGCGATCAGCAAAACTAAATGATCGCGGACATTTTGAGACCAAATACCGTAGAAAATAGTAACGCGGATAGAAGATATCGCGCATGAAAGGCTTTGAAAGACTGCACGTTTAAGGATGGGGAGCCGCTGCACCGGGACCGCCAAGTGTCGCAGGTTCGACGCCCAATCCCCCCTCTTCTTCTTTATTTTTATACTCCTCGAGATTACGTCGGTAGGGGGCCTGGTGACGGTTGGGTACCTGAAAGGCTTTCAGTCGTTCAACTGCCATTTACGAGTCACTCCTATACCAGAACAGGAATTGGCCTCCCTGGTGAAGAAGTACTTGGCCACCACCTCCCACACGATGCCTACAATTAAACCCTCGCCCTCAGTGTCCAGCAGCTGCAGAACATCTGTCCACGGCGGCGGTCAGCTCTGTGAAGCAGGAGAGGGCAGTAATAATCACTGGACCCGCACAGGCCGCCACTGGAAACTAAACATTTGAACGTTCAATGCAAGATCCCTCTCCAGCGAAGCTAGACTAGCAGAACTACACGAGGAAGAGGGAGTTAGTTGGGACGTCATTGGGCTTAGCGAAGTTAGCAGAACAGGTGAAGCTTACATAGTCTTAAACAATGGGCATGTCCTCTGCTATAGAGGATTACCCGAAAAGAGGGAATATGGCGTTGGGTTCCTAATTCACAAAGATATAGCGGCCAACGTAGATGAACTCTACAGCATTATCGAAAGGGTTGCATGCGTCGTAATAAAACTAAATAAGCGGACTAAAATTCAGGTAATCCAGGGATATGCGCCAACAACGAGCTACGACGAAGAACAAGTAGAGCAGTTCTACGAGGATATCGAATTAGCAATAAAGAAAGTACGGACACAATACACAGTACTCATGGGGAATTTCAACGAAAAAGTAGGGGCAAAACAAAGTGGAGAGCAGGCGATTGTCAACTACGGCGTCGGCCATAGGAATAACCGTGGGGAAATGCTAGTACAATTTGCCGAAAGAAACCGACTCCGAATAATGAACACGTTTTTCAAGAAACACAAGAATAGGAAGTGGACGTGGAAAAGCCCAAACGGGGAAACAAAGAAAGAAATCGACTTCATAATGTGCAAACAACCAGGTATAATTCAAGACACAGAAGTAGTGGGGAAGATAAAATGCAGCGATCACAGATTAGTAAGAGCAAAGATTGTACTTAAGCTAAAGAAGACATGAACTAAATTATTTACTAGAAGAAAATGCAATCTAGAGGTAATCAGAGCGAAGAACGAAGAATTTAAAGTAGCCCTAAGCAACAAGTTCGAGGCCTTAGGCGAAAACGGTGACGATGTAGAGGAAATGAACAAAACGATAACGAAAAGAATCCTTGAAACAGCGATAGAAGTCGGGGGTAAAACAACTAAGCAAACAACAAGTACGTTGTCCCAATCTACCAAGGACTTAATAAATAAACGCCAACAAATGAAAGTAACTTCGCCAAAAGATAAGATTGAATTGGCAGAACTATCAAAATTGATCAGTAAAGCCAGGCAAAGAGATGTAAGAATCTTTAACACGAGAGAAATAGAGAAAGGCACCAGCATTAAAACGGTCAAAAAGAAACTGCAATTAGGGCAAAACAAAATGCATGCGCTAAAAGATAAACAAGGTAACGTTATCAACAGTTTCAACGAAATAGTAAAAGTAGCAGAAGATTTCTACTCTGCACTGTACAGTTCTCAGACAGACCACACAACCTTAATAGAAATAGAATCTGAGGAGGACAATGAAATTCCATGTATAACCGCTGACGAAGTGAAAAAAGCTTTCAAAGGCATGTCCCGCGGTAAAGCAGCTGGTGAAGATAGTATAACAGCCGACTTGATTAAAGACGGAGGAGATATTGTACTTGAAAAACTTGCATCGCTCTTCACGAAATGTGTCAAGACGTAATATACCACGCAGTTGGAAAAATGCGAATATAATCCTTATCCAAAAGAACTGTGACATAAAGGAGTTAAAGAATTATAGACCAATTAGCCTACTCGAAGTAAATACAAGCTATTTACAAAAGTAATTTCTACAAGGATAAGAGAAACACTCGACTTTAATGAACCGAGAGAACAAGCTGGTTTTAGGAAAGGTTACTCGACAATGGACCACAGCCACGCTATCAACCTAGTAATTGAGAAGTACGCGGAATATAACAAACCTCTTTATATGGCGTTTATCGACTACGAGAAAGCATTTGACTCGATAGAAATACAAGCGGTTCTAGAAGCTCTACGTAGACAAGGGGTACCTGACATATACGTGAAAACCATCAACAACATATACAAAGATTGCGCAGCCACACTACTCCTACATGAGAGAAGCAGAGAAATCCCGATCGGGAGAGGTGTGAGACAGGGAGATACGATATCCCCGATGCGATTCACTGCATGTTTAGAGGAAATCTTTAAACGTCTACACTGGGAAGACAAGGGAATTCGAATAGACGGAGAATATCTCAGCAATTAAAATTCGCAGAGGACATTGTGCTCTTTAGCAATGATGGAGACGAACTACAAAACATGATTGATGACATAAACAGGGAAAGTATTAAAATTGGATTAAGAATTGTTGTTTGTTGTTGTTTTGTGGGGTTTAACGTCCCAAAACCAGTTCTGATTATGAGAGACGCCGTAGTGGAGGGCTCCGGAAATTTCGACCACCTGGGGTTCTTTAACGTGCACTGACATCGCACAGCACACGGGCCTCAACATTTCGCCTCCATCGAAATGCAGCCGCCGCAGCCGGGATTCGATCCCGCGACCCTCGGATCAGCAGCCGAGTACCATAGCCACTACACCACCGTGGCGGGGCATTAGATTAAGAATGAATAGGCAAAAGACCAAAGTTATGCTCAATTGCCTAGCTAAGGAACAGGAATTTAAAATCAACAATGAACCCTTACAATGTGTAAACGAATACTTATAGCTGGGACAGTTAATAACAGGAACTCCTAACCAAGGTATATGTAAACTGGTAGCGCAACTTCCGTAGAAGCCCATGTGTCAAGAAGGTGGCTAGTCGTTGCAACTGTTGCCGTCTACGTATGGAGGGGACAACTAAAAATGACGTCACAACCGGAAGCGGAAACGACGTCACGTTTAATGCTACATGGCGCGACATTACGAAATATTTTGTGCGGGCGTCGCTTTTCACTTATTTTTATAGCTGCGCGTTCTTTTCCTTTCTTTTTCTTTCATTGCGGCTATGACGGCTACATAATGCCAGCCTGCAACAAACTAGGAAGACAACAAAGACAGATTTGAAATACAAGCTGTATTTTATTGGCAAAATATTGCAGTTGTATTGGTTATTACACCAAAATATATAACGCATAGAAAAAAAACACCAGAGAAACATAGAAGTGCACAACTTAAGAACTAATTTACAAATTGGCTGCTAAATGTTTCACGACCTACAGCTGGAGATTGCCTCAACTATATCAGAAGTGGACAGCATGCTGCATTGTCGTTGCAGTCGCTTCCTGGTCCTCTGTGCCTGTTGTTGAAGCTTCCAAAGCTTTGCTCGCAGCCGGTCCGTCTTTCTTTTATCTTCAGTAATGGAAACACTGGGTGGCGCTAAGGAAAAATGGATTCCGTTAGGGAAACTGTCGAGGTTTACGAGACAGCGAAAAAGAAACAACATGTAAGCAAGGTACACTCAAGGCGAAACAGATACTTCACAAGCAGAATAAGGAAACACAGAAGGCCTAAAATCACATTCTATGCTTTGAACCGCCCTATAGAAAATCAGTCAAGTAGAAGATAATTTTGGTATACCCAAGTAAAGCTTATCAACGCTAACCATAATGTTGATGCTGCTTTGCCTATGGCCATTTTTCATGGTACTGTGACCAAAAAGAAAATTCAGGCCCAATTTGTATTAAAAAACTGACATTTAAGTCAGCTATCAATAAAAGTAAAACAGGTGATAGCTCCATAAAGGAAAGACAAAGAACTTTCTGTAGGCGCAGTTAACAGGCTGCTGTGTTATTTCGTTTGTCTTAACCACTCGTAAAAATATTGGTGTTACACGACCAAAATAACGCTACCATAAAATCAAGAAAGTACACCAGTGATCCATCCTGAAATATAGAATTATAATTTCAACTTTACCTGCTACACATCAAGGTATATTCTAGCAGAAATTTGATGATTTTGTTCGGGAACATTTACTGTGCAATCTTAGTTGCTCTCCCACATAAATATTACTGTCACGGAGGAACTTGCTATATAATTTGAGATCAGTTATTTCCCTGGTAGCCACTTAGCACTTAGTTTAAGCTCTAACCAAAATAAAAACGAACTTCACCGTCAGCTGCAACTTTTCACCTTCCTACACTACATCATTGAGGAGCTCAATACTGGCAACATGAATCGACAGATACATTGATGTGAAAGGCCCGTGCTGCCCACAGACAGGTGCCTTGGCGACAGTCTCGCAAACGAACACTACATGCCTGCCATGCTGGATGCTCCAACGGGCCTGTGTGGCTCCGAAGCATATGTGTGTCCAGCTGAGAAAAAGAACATAAGCAATCAATAGTAGAAATTTCTCATCAGAAAATACTAGGATCAGCTACTTATCTTAACTTAGAACGTTACTCTTTCGTGTCTAACCTAGTTAGAAAATATCAGCCCAATGATGTGTTAGGGAAACTCAATGATAACTTCAAAAGCCTACAATAGCTTCATCGAATAAAACTTCCAGAAATCAGGAATTGTAATTCTGCAATAGTATGAAATGTTGAGCGAGTTAGATCAAAATTGCTGAAGGTTGACAAACTTCTAACGCATGGAAAAATATTGGGCAATGGGGGCTGTGTTATCCCTTCTATCTGTAACGCCGCATTTTCATCAGAATCATTCAGCCATCATGAGGGCATATAAATTATTGCGTCGCGTGATCCGAACAATGACAGCAGCCGCGCTAACAAACAGTGGCTTGTTTGTTCTTATAAAACGTAAATGCTTTCAAAAACATGCTAAGACACTTCTAAAACAATTTCTTTATTACTTAGTAATGGGAAAAGTGTAATCTTGTGGAAGAAAGGAAAGTAGATACCTTACACCAAACGCAGTACAAATGCTACGCACCTCTATTGTGCAGCATCAGTTAGGCCACTACTCTACTCATCTCCGCATATTGCTTTCACGACTATTTGCTTCTGTACGCCAGAGATGCTCTCAGAAAGATAAATCAAAGCAGACGCTGAAATAATTGCACATCCGGCGTATTTTTTTCCAGCAGAATATTTAAATGCCAATGCAGCACCTCAATTCTGTATACAAGGAGAAATAGTTTTAAACACAGGGAAAATTACGTATACGTGATAGACAGTACGCATAAGCCTTTATGCCCTCACACTTCATTGTCCTTGGCTGTGCCATTTTCCTCAGCCTTGAAAAAAGCTTTAACATCTTAAACAAAATTTCAAACTAAAGATACACTATTTTTATGATTTTTTTAAACTCTAACGCTAATCAATAAAGCAGGCTTTGAAGAAGTGTAAGCATACAGGTACAGATCAGGGATAAAATCACTAATCCTACTCGTAGCGATGACCATGCTCCTCCGGAATAATCGCCTCTGGTGAAGATGGGCATGTCTCATCCAAAGGAACTGGTAAACTTGTCTCTGTACATTTAATTTGAAGAGGGTGCAAAATCATCACTTCCCTTTCTTGTGTGACAAGCCTGTTAAAATGTTTACGGTAGAAAGTAACCTTGCTTCAAAAGCAGTTCTTCACCAAAAGACTGCTCCTCATGACAATAGCAGTTCCATGCACAATGGAGGGCAGCTGGTGACGGCTGTGAAGGTGTGCCTGCATATAGAATGAGAAATGATACCGTTGGAAATTTACTATTCCCTATTAACACAGCAAAAGTACCACACACTTGCTGTAAAGCGAATTTCAATTTCTGCTGCGCTGTTGCCACCATTGTTGCCGGGGTTCTGCACGTCTTGACTGGAAGTGGATGCCGCAGATGCACATCTTGGAGCTTCTTGAGGAGTTGCCTCTGCACATGAAAGATAAAATCATAGAGGCAGCTAAATGAATGCTGATTATGTGGTAATAACAAGGATCCGGAACCAAGCTATGCACACAGAAGACAAAACCACTTAGATATTTTCTTGACCATATAATTTGCCCCTACGCATGCTACAGTGAAAGTGAAACTACAAGTGTGTCAGTTCATGCTGCTCTAAATAACTACATTGTTTAAAGCGTGTGGGTGAAATGAACCCTACCACGACACCCAGGGTAGAGCAACTGAGAATAAATGAGTCATCTGCAGGTTATCATGCGTTGCACGACTTAACAGTCAAACAAGCATGGTATCACACCTCAGCCACAGTGCTCGACTCTAACAACATAACTAAAACGACACTTACAGATGCAATCACTTTCACAGCATCGCACACAAGGGACGAACACGCAGACGAAGTAGAAGGTCCACATGTAATCCTGCACAGTAAAAAAGCATACAGAAGATAAGAACAAATGTTATCAACGCAGCGCCAGTTGCTGGCGTGGAATGGCTTTGCAGACAGACGAAACATGACGTGCACAGTATACAATTTAATCTAAAGCTGAACCCAGCATCTATATCTCTTTTTCGAAACCTACACGGCAGCTTTCCTACACGAAAAACTTGACGAAACATTCAGGCACAATCGGCGTAGTCTAGCTTGGAAGCGCTTCGCGTGTTTGACTCTGACCATGGCCGGGCATGAGCGGACACGTGATAAGCGCTCTTAATTGCGCCCGTCGCGCCTCACCGTTTAATTAGGCCCTCGTCAAACACACGAAACGCTGCACTCATTGTAACAATAGTAGCGAGGACAGGATGCACCGCCATTTGCATGAAAGCTATCGTGTCGGTTTCGGAACTCATGTGTTGTCTTTACGATGGCTCACGAGAAATAGTTCGAAAACTCACCTTTCAGAATCGAGGGGAAACCGATGGAGTGAGACGCCCGGCGTGAAAGGGTTGCTCTTGCAGACGCACACAGAGCCGCGTTTCTTCGCGTAGCTTGGCTGACTTATCGTCCCTAAGGGCGACAGCATGCAGTCTGTGCGCTGGCAAAAAACAGTCACTGAAACGGTTCCCAACGGCTGCGACGGGTTAGATTACCTTCTGCCAAGTGTCACGACTGGAAAACAACGCTTATACGAGGAAATTGTGTACGGACGACACGCGAAAACTTACTGTGCAAGAACTAGCGACGCCACTTTCACCCGAAAATGCGCAAAACCGTTGGCGAGGCACACAGAGTTGGGCGCAAGACAAACACAAGCCCACATTACCAGACTGCCTGCATGCGCCCGCTGTTTCTGGAAATAAACCAAAAAATTTCACAGTCAACAATATATCGAAAACCTAAAATTTTATAAAGTAATCTAATAATTTATTTTGTGACAGTATGTATTAAAGATTTTGGAAACAAACGTTTAATTGAATTTTTCGTTCTCGTTATTTGTCCCCTCCTCACCTAGTCGCGCTTCAATCGTCACAAGGTGTTGATGTCTGTGGCAATAGGTTTCGGACCACTTTTCGTTCCAACTTTCGCGACCGATGTAGATTGACCTTGCTCCTAACCATGAAAAAGAATTCTCTGTAGAATAAGGTTAGGCTGGAGCGCATTCGGAAGGCATTACGAAATCCATGACTGGAAACTTACCGCTCTCACTAAAACGAAGGTATTCAATCACTGCATTCTCCCAGTACTAACGTACGGCGCAGAAACGTGGAGGATAACGAAAAAACTAGAGATAAAAACTAAGGAGCACGCAACGTGCAAAGGAAAGAAAAATGTTGGGGTAATGCTAAGAGATAAAAAACGAGCGGAATGGATCAGAGAATAGCCGATATTATTATATCAATTAAAAGAAAGAAGTGGACCTGGGCAGGACATGTCATGAGGAAGAAAGATAACAGATGGACAGTAGAGCAACGGAATGGATACCAAGAGAGGGAAAACGTAACAGAGGCAGGCAAAAAGTTAGATGGAGCGATGAAATTAAAAAGTTTGCAGGCATAAAGTGGAACCAACTCGCTCAGGATAGGGTGGATGGGAAATCGTTGGGAGAGGCCTTCGTCTTGCAGTGGACCTAAACAGGCTGATGATGATGATGAGAGATTACTTCGTAGAATTCTGTTCAATTCAGCCTGTATCAATGCTTTGTGTTTAACATTGTTTTAGCTGAAGTAAGTTATGCTTCTATTTGCAGTGCCACTTCAGCCACCAGATGAGCATCATGTGCCCGCAGCACGCTTGGCACTTGAAGGTACTTTATGTGGCGCAGTATTGCTGATAAAGGAGTCTCTCTGTAAGACCAGTGTGGCAGAGATTACTTTGCACATTTTATCCAGTTCAGCCTGTATCATTGCATTGTGTTAACATTATTTTAGCTGAAGTCAGCTATACTTCTGTTTGCAGTGCCACTTCAGCAAGGAACTTTCCCTAAAACTAATGTGCACTCAGTAGAAGTGTTACGCTAATGAGAAGTAAGTAACAAGTTGCTCCACGCATCTTTGGCTTTGAGTGGCTTTGGCTTCGAGCTTTGGCTGTCTAGTGACGTGTAAAAGATTTTCTGAAAAAGTGCATGGCGACTTGACGACGAAGAGCGAGGTGCGGAGGGTACAGGGGTGGGGGCTGGAACTCCTCCAAAGTTTTTGTCACCCGCCCCCCCCCCCCCCCCCCGAGCAAACATAGCCAACAAACAACACTAAGTTCCCTGCCTTCCCTGCCCCCTGAAGAACTCCCTTGGTGGGTGACCCCCTCCCCCCGAGTAAAAACATCCTGGTGAGCGTCTGTGAAAGCGAGATGATAACAAGATAGATCTTTGCCTTTGAGAGAAGTGCTGATGCTCTATGAACATGAAGAATGGGGAGAGTCTAAATTTATGTAGAGTTGAATCGAACGCAAAAACAGTCCTTCATAAAATTTTTAATTACTAATTAAACGCGGTTGGTGTGAAGGACCTGGTTGAACTTCATTCACAGTTACTTAACAGAGACGAGGCTGTTAGACTTTTCTAATCATCTTTCTCCTTTCAAAATTAGTTCAATAGGGGAGCTACCTCAGGGATCTATACTAGGCCCATTACTCTTCACCATTTACATTAAGGATCTCACTTCTCACCTATCGCACTGTCTACCTTACCTATATCCGGATGACACTACGATCTTAACTGCTTGCACCTCGATTGATAGTCTTATACCTGTGTCACACGGTCACATTGGAAGGCCTTCGAGTCGATGGCCTTCGAAAAGCCCACAACTCTATCGACTCAAAATACATTCTGACGCTGCTACACAGCAGTTTTCAACGGCCGATGAGTCGCCGGGTGGTTTCACAACAACATGGCGGCAACCAGGGCACCTGCTTCAATTCTAATTCGCGCTGGTTGCTTGCTATTAGCACCGACGGCAAGAAACAAACTTTAAGTTTGGCCTTCTCTTAATCTCATCTATCAAAAGGGACAAAGTATTCGCGACGTTTTGCAGTCGTTATTCAGAAAACTTGCCGGTTTTTACACTGCTAAGCCTAAGTGCCTAGCGTGAGCCCTAAAAATTGGTTTGTTTTTAGACACCAGATGGCGCGACACGCGTTCTTTCCCACAAGCTGCATCGCGTTTCTTTTTTATACCAGTGACGACGTATTCGTTCTAGAACTAACGCAATAAAGTGAGAGCGTTGGCCTCTCGGCACGTTTACAATATTTTTCACAGGTGTAGGATTCTACTTATCGACACAACGACATAAATAGGGCCATGGCCTCAGAAACTAACGCGCGCGGGAGTTGCCGGTGCGCAAAGTCTCGGAGTTCGCGCTGCTTCCGCTTCCGTCGTTCAATGGCCTTCGAAATCTCAAAGGAGTTGTGGGCTGCTCAGTTGACTCGATAGACTATTGACTCGACGGCCATCGAAACCGCCCGTGTAGCAGCTCAAACTTGACCTTTCAGTCGATGGACAGTTGGTTCGAGGGCCTTTGAAACACCCATGTGACACCAGCATTTCTTCTAAGCTGAATAGCGATCTTTAAAGTATAATTCGCTGGTGCCCTCAAAATTCATTGGAAATTAACCCCACTAAAACAGTTTTTATGCTATTTCACCCCACTCAGAAAAGGGTCGTTGAATTTCCGTCTATAACGGTCAATAATTATTCCATCAAAGCTTCCAGTCGTTGTCGTTTTCTGGGAGTGATTCTTGATTCAAACTTAAAGTACACTTCCATGTCTCACACATAAAGCGAAAAGCTGCCTATGGTATCAGGATTCTCATCAAGGCACGTCCATACTTCCGTCTAAATACCTTGCTTTCTCTTCACTATGCCTTCATTCACAGTCACTTCACTTACTGCATTGCGTCCTGGTGTAATACATATAGCACTCATCTGGCTCCTTTACAGCGTATTCAAAACCAGGCCATTCGCATTATCACATTTCAGTCACCCCGATGTAGTGCATCTGCTCTCTTACAAGAGCATCGTATTTTAACCATTCAGAAACTTTTCCATTTTAACATGGCAATCCTTACATACAATTCTCTTCACTCACACATGCCATTCATAGTATTTAACAAAGAACAACTCATTAATCAAAATATAACTCGATTTGAATCAAATCACAACTTTTTGTTACAGAAAGTTCGAACTAACTATGGCAGATTCACTTTTATCTTCACAGCGATTTCCGTCTAGAACGATATTCCAAGAGAGGTGAAGATGTCTCCGAGCATAGGTAGTTTTAAAAAACGTTTATCCTCGTATTTACTTAACGTTTAAATAACCTTCTAGTTTATGCTGTTCAATCTGAACTGCTTTGCCCATTATGTTTGTTCTTTCTTTTTTTGCCCATTATAAAACATCACATGTGATAGCAGTATTCTACTCATAACTATTTTATTGTTACCGCATCGTAGCATTTGCACTTGATTGTTGTATTGTAGTTTGTATTAACCTGATTTGTATCGTTCGCTTTTGATCTCACATGTATTTTAGTGTACTTGTATATCATGTTTTAGTTCATTTGCTGTAAAGTGTTATTGATTTTTTGAAACTTATTCTTTTTGCCAAGTTGCTCTGCTTGATTCATGTTCTTTTGTTTAACCAGCACAGGAGGTCCCCTAGCAGCCTAGAGCTTTGGGACCTCCTTCTGTATATTATTTCTGCTATGTATTATCTTTTTCGAATCAATAAAATCATTTCTTCTAAAAAAAGCTGACCAAAGTGCATTGTTGATATATGCTTGGTGAGGGTTCTAATGGCCGCGGCAAAATGTAGTTGTGATCTGACAAATTTTGCGTAAGCGAGTAGTTTGACTGATGCCGATATGTGAATTTCTGTGTCTAATTAATGTAATAATTCTCAAAATGCTTTATCTTGATGCAAAATATGATTGCATGGCAGAAAAGGTTTTCACTCATGATTTAATAACTAATGTAATAGAGGTTTCACACAAGTCTTGTTGCTTCCTTGATGATCTTGCAGCCACACAAAAAGTTCCAACCCTCATGGATCTAGTTAAAGGCAAGCGTGAGCTTTTTGGGCCCGAATTCCTGTCCTGGATAAAACAAGCCTACACAGAGCAGGACATCTCGAATACTGAGTCATCAACGCGGCTGCAAGCACATTCACCTCTGTGGATGCGATACAGAAAAGGCATGGTGACGGCAAGTATTGCACGTGCATGCGTGACTCGCACACAGAACTTGACGAAGGAGCCACGACCCCATAATTTGAGAGGTGTCGTCAATATTGTGATGCACTCCTCAACATTTAAAAGTGCTTCGATGAAGGATGCCTCGCGAAAATAAGCGGAGGCAAAGTTGTTCTACATGTCGAGCATTGAGAAAAGTGGACATGCTGCCTCTCTCACCGACGTAGGACTTGAAGTGTTTAATGACATGCCCATCATAGGTGCATCACATGATGGGTTGATATCGTCCACCTGCGAATGCTGCAGAGGGAAAGTTCGGGCCCTTGAGGTGAAGTGTCCTATCAAAAAATTGGCAGATCCCACGTGCACTGGGAATCAAGGAAATGCGAAGCACGCATCAGGAACGTCAAATGGATTTGAATTGTTGTCTCGTTATATCGAGTTTGGTACATATCAAGTTAACGAAACGGCCGCAAGAGCACCATGACTGAGGCATGTAAACCATGCCGCTCATACACACATGTCATGATTCTAACGTTATGACCTGTCATTTACGTTTGTCATGCAATCGTGTTGTGCTATAGCAGTTTTGGTATACATCCATTAACGAAACGAGTGGCATGTAGATCACGCGGCTCATGACGTGCATGTCACGATTTTTATATTATGACCTCTCATATATGATGGTCATGCAGTCATGTCGTGCCAAACCAATTTTCGTATACATCCCATTAGCGAAACGGCAGTATAGCGCCAGGACCATGATATGTAAATCAAGCCGGTCAGGACATATAACATGAAAATCATGACATGCATGTCATGATTTTCATGTTATGACCTGTCATTTATGTTCGTCATGCTGTCATGTTGTTGCATACCAATCTTTCAATACATCCCACTTACAAAATGGCCAAGAAAGCACCAACACCGTGGCATGTAAATCACGTCGCTCATGACACGCATGTCATGATTTTCATGT
>JABSTT010003679.1:0-27204 GCA_013339685.2 Hyalomma asiaticum | reverse complement strand
TCAAACACGGCAGTGGCCGTCGCATTTCGAGGAAGGCCGTATGGTAGAGGCTGTGCACGTATACTTAGTAGCATGTTAAAAAAAAACCCGGCGGTGAAAATTTGGGATTTCTACCATGGCGTTCCTTTCCTCTCCTATATTTATTTACTTTTCCCTATACTCACACGCACGCTAGGCCATTCTACCTAAAGGAGGTTTACAAAAAGAGCTGGTAACATTAGATATATGAAAAGCCTATGATGGTGTCGAGTATAACATATTATTACACCATCTACAGAGTTATATTTCCCGAATTATCTGGTGAGCTGCTTTCATAACTTTTTAAACCACCGAGAATTTTATTGTTCCTCGAAAGGTCATTCTTCTCCTTGTCATCATCAGTCACACGGGGTTCCTCAAGGGGCTGGAACTTCCCCTCTGCTGTTTAATATGCTGCTTAGTTCCATCCCCAGCCATGAACGTATATACACTCACGTATATGCAGATGACATCGCGTTCTTTGCGTCAGACTATAACATACATTCTTTGTACAATCGCTTGCAAGCTTATATGTGCGCAATAGAAGACTGGTTAAAAGTAATTCACTTGTCCCTCAATGTTGCCAAGAGCTCTATCATAGTATTCCCTTTAAATGACTCTGTTAATATAACACTTACTTGCAACCTTCAGAATATTCCGCAGTTGAACACGGTGAAATATTTAGGAGTAATTTATGATGGTCATCTACTTTGGCGAGCACACATGTATTACATAGCTGAAAAAGGAGTGCGCGCTCTTGGCATCCTGCATAAAATTAGCAACAATCATTCAGGTATGCGGAGAGATACACTTATCATGATATATAAGATGTACGTGCGCACTGTATTACAATTTGGGTGCGTGCTGTATTCAGGCGCTCCCAGTATAAATCGCGTCCACTAATTCTTCTGGAAAGGGAGGGTCTTCGTCTTTGTCTAGGATTACCGAAATCAGTTGCCACTAATGCTCTTTACCTAGAAGCTCGGTTGCCTTCGCTCCTGTGCAGATTCCGCTTACTTACTGTTGAAACGTTCTTTAGGATCTACGAATACCCTGTCAAACTCGAAATAGTTTTCATGCATCAGCCTCAATTATTTTTTCTATCTTACTGGCCTCGATTTCGTACTCCTCAGGTAGTATATGTGCAGGCATTATTTGGCCCCCAGATGTGCGTTTGTACGATGTTTCCCCAGTTGGTGAAAGAGAAAAACCTTGAAATTATATTTGATAACATATATCCGAACAACGCTAGACATCTGTCGCAGACAATATTAAACGGCTTATTACAAAATCATTTAGATGACCTGCACATCAAAGATGTCATTGCCACAGATGCTTCACAAATAGACGAAAAATCCGGAATTGGCATTTTTTCTGAAAGTTTCAAGAGGACATTTTCACTAAGAGTTCCAGATTTCTTATCAGTATTTTTTGCTGAATTTCTGGCAGTTGTTATGGCCATACGAAAATTATGTTCAGGTACCTCATAAGTCGTAATTGTCACAAATTCTTTTTCTCTATGTACAGCCCTCGCTGCTAACAGTGATTCTCGCATCTTACGTACTTTTCATTCCCTTGTCCCTATTCATGTAACGGTAATTCGATTGGTATGGGTGCCAGGTCACAAAGGAATTATAATGAACGAAATGGCGGAAGCTTGGCGAGGGCGTCTCTCAGTGGTCTAATTGTCGCAATACTTCCGGCATCAGCGCTCATAACTGCTGCAAGATTTAGGAGAAGGGCGATAAGGCAAGAATCTAGTAATTCCTTATTAACTAGTCTAAATGACTATCGACACCTCTTATTCCCTTGGAACAGAAATGCATTCCTCTCCAGAAAACTAGAAGTTATCTTTACGCAATTGCGCTGTCGCATTCCAAACCTAAACGTTTAAATGCAGAGAGCTGGTCTGGCCCCATCGCTTTGTGTCCATATTACGGCGAAGACGAATCTATCGCACATTATTTTTTAAAATGCACTCCTTTATCTTCATTAAGAAAACACACATTAGAAGATTCTTTTCATAGGGTTGGGTTGCAATTCACCATCTTTAATATTCTGTCTTTGGGCGCCTCCATATTAGGACATTGCCACAGGGATGTGTGCTGTACTGTTTCAAAATTCATAATTGATTCAGGCCGGATCTTTTCATAAATTCGTGCTTTTCACTGTTAATTTCATCCTGATTGTTCGATTCTGATTGGTATTCTATAGTACTTCAGGGTTAACTATTTGACCTTCTGACATCTTGGCCAACCCCCCCAGGGTGGGTATGTGCCAGATTTGAGGAAACAACAACAACTAAGAAGCACGCAATGTGCAATGGAAAGGAAAATGATAGGGGTAACCCTAAGGGAGAAAAAACGAGCGGAATGGATCAGGGAAGAGACAGGAGTAGCTGATATATCAATTAAACGAAAGAAGTGCACCTGGCAGTGCATGTCGTGAGGAGTAGGGAAAACAGATGGACAGTAAGAGCGACGGAGTGGGTACCAATAGAGGGAAAGCGCAACAAACAGAGGCAGGCAAAAGGTTAGATGGTGCGATGAAATTAAAAAGTTTGTGGGCATAAAGTGTAACGAACTTGCTCAGGATCGAGTGGATTGGAAATCGTTGGGGGGAGGCCTTCGTCCTGCAGTGGACCTAAATAGGCTGAGGATGATGATGATGATGGTTGCTTGGTATGGGAGAAAAAAATCCACGCATATCCACGGAGTGAATGATGATGAGTGGGCGAAGCTCCAGACGTTCATCGTAGGTCGTGCCGAGTTCCGGATTAATTAAGTTAATGTGCACGCTACGAACCCTTATGGTTCAACTATGCACAAGTGAAATCTCCCACTGGCACCTCATTGCAAGTCAAGGTCCAGTGCCTATATATATATATATATATATATATATATATATATATATATATATATATATATATATATATATATATTGTAAAGAAGAACGAGACAGACACAGCGCCTTTGGTGCAGGCCGGCTGTTCTAATCTGCACTTCCTCTTTCTCTTCGTCCCTTGTCCTGCGCTCCTAGCGCGAGCGCCGTAGGCACGGCGAGCTTTTTACTGTTAACACATGACACTCGGCCACGCTGCGAGCCTAGGGACCGGGAAAAAGATTCTCCGGCGGGCGGCACTGGCTGTGCCGGGCTGGGCGGTCTTGGCGCGACCTGGCTTTGCACACTGCGAAGAAACCCTCCGGGGGTCTGCATTGGCTATGTCGCGGTGGACGTCGCAAAACTCGATGATGCTGTGCCTTGGCTTTTAGAATCGCCAAAGACACTGCCGGTGGGTGGTGTTGGCGTTGTCTTGGTGCTAGGCGCTCTCGGCCACGCCGCAACTTGTCAATGAGAGCTGACAGAATCGTTGATGGCAGATGGCACTGCATATGTCGCCTCCGTCTCGGGTATTCCCGCGTATGTCGCTTCCATGGCCGATTAGAAACCGGCATAACAGTCGCAGTGCGTTGAGGTCATTTCATTAGAGTCGATGAAAGGGAGAGGAGCCTCCGTGCTTGCGCAGGACAAAGCTCACACTTCGAGACCGTTGTTGCTGGCGAGTTTGTGGCGTAACTCGAAGCCGTGAAATTCGAGGATGTTCCACGTGTAGCAGTCCCTTGGGGATCAAAAGCTCTGACAAAAGCGGGGGACTTGGGCTGAGTGAACGTTTCTTCGACAAGAATAAGCTCGACGTCATCGGCTTCTTTGAGCGAGGCTTTTCTCTGCAAGGGGCGAACGTCCGCAGGGAGGAATGAATGCCGCGAAGTCGGCGGTTCTGACTCCGGCTGTCCAAGGGCCATCCTCATGCTGGCATCCGCGGACGGGCGGCCTTGCTCGTGGTGTTTGACAGCGTTGCTCTTCTTACCGGCATCGATGGACAGCGACGCTTCGTGGAGCAATGAAGAGTTCTGTAAGACAGAAAAGGGTAACTCCATATGTTCACGTGATGACAAGTGCAAGGACCCTTTCTCCGCTACGTTGATTTGCCAATATCCCGATTTTCAGTCCAACGACGAAAAAAACCGTGAATTTCGTACGGTATCAATGGCGTCATCAATACGTGGCAGCGGGTATGAATCAGGTATTGTGCGCCTATTTAATTCCCGATAGTCAACACAAAATCGTAAGCTACCGTCTTTTTTGCGCACTAAAACGACGGGGGCCGCCCAAGGGCTACAAGAAGGCCTGATGATATTAGCCACCAGCATTTCTCGTATTTGTTCGGCAATCACCAGCCTCTCGCGTTCTGCATAACGGCGCAACGGGATGGCTACCGGAGGATTATTGGCCGTAGGTATACGGTGTTCCAACAAGCTGGTTCCGGGAAGTTGCGCGGTAGCATCAGCAAAAAGCGATGCGTGTCGGTTGAGTACCGCGGGCAGCGTTGTGGGCTCACCTTGTGAATCTCGTGGAGAAGGAGCGCTTCCAGTCAAGGAACGGAGCTGGAACCCGCCGCCGTCCGTGGTCAGCTGAACTTCACCAGAGGGGAGGTAGTCAGCTCCCAGAATCATGTCGGCAGGTAGGTCTTGAAAAACGGCAACTGCAGCAAGGAACTTGCTCCCGGCTTCGGTGTGGAGGTGGAGGTCGAGCGCACCGATAGGTGTTGCGGAACCACCGAGGCCTCTTAGGGGCGGCTCGGTCCACGGCTGGAGGCTGGTTGGGGCGTGGCATTGAAGTAAGGCCGTGCGCTGCGCTCCAGTATCGACGAGTCCTGCGCTCCTAGCGCGAGCGCCCTAGGCACGGCGAGCTTTTTACTGTTAACACATGACACTATATATATATATATATATATATATATATATATATATATATATATATATATATGGGTGGTCGGTGAACGGTTCTCCAGCGCGAGCAGTCCGTATTTTTCAATCAAGAAAACTCGCTAGGAGACGCTGCCTGCGTCAGCGTTTTCTCTCGCGGGTAAGGGCGCATTCTCCTTTGCGAGCTGGTAGAGCGTTCATCGAAGAAAGAGCGTTTCCATAGTCAACGCGCGCCTTTCGCTCTCTCCCTCTGTCTCTCTCTCTCACAAAGCAGCAGATGGAAGAGTGAGAGAGCTGGCGCGCCCGGAGGCACGCGCCGAGGGCGAGCGCGAGCGCGGCTACGACGCGACAACGGAACAGCGAGCACCGCAGCATCATCTATTGATCAGTTCATACACTAGCTAAGCAGCGCCGCAGCGCCATCTCGTGATCATTCTGATATCATTCAAGAGCGAGCGCATTATATAGCTCTCACCCCTTGCGGTCTCCCATCGCACTGCATCGAAACATCTGGAATGATCACCTCCATTCAATGAGAGGCGTGCTCACGCGCGCCATCTAGTGATCTCTCATCACACTATGCGCTCCCATACATCTGACTGGAGCGAGCGCCGCAGCGCCATCTCGTATTTTAATTCGTAAACTATGCTGCGCTAGCGCCATCTACTGATATTCCGTCACACTAGACTTTACCATGTATCCCTATGGAGCAAGCGCCACAAACGCCGTCTAGTGATCACTTCACGAACTAGACGAGGTGGCTGCGACGGACAAAGGCAGACAAGCCTACGCCTGAAGGAGCTTCGCCCCTAAAATGTCACTGAGAGCAAAAACACACTACTCCACATCTAACTCCCTCGTTTCGTTGATTGGGGAATGCGCCGGTTCCAGGGATCGTTTGCCTATCAGTGTGCTGGACCGAAATCTCTTGATGAAGCATGTAGTTCATGGTTTTTGGTTTAGTATACCACAGCTCACATATCTTAAAACGCTATGTATTGCGTGCGGCCTGCTTATCTGCCACACGACATTATTAAGATGACATTGTCATCGCGGAGAACAAACTCTTGAATACAAGACCTATGCGAACAAAGCTGCTTGAGCCGCTCGATCCACCTCCTGGACACGTCTGATCAAAGATGTCACCAAGAAACTTGGCCGTTAAGGGCTTTGTTGTAGCAGCGCCAGTGCATGGTGATGTTTTGGTGCTCAATGCCGCAAGGGCCACTTGTGGCCAAAGAGCACCAGCACAAGTTTTACAAATACAGTTCTCAGCTGAAATGAATGACGTTGGGGAGTGAAAGGTGGCTGTACACGGGCCTAAAATCGTGTGTACTATAGGTGCTTAAAATGCATGTAAATATTGTAGCGGCGGAGGGCATATCTCCTGCTATTGCCCTTATCGTCAACCGTCGTACTCCCGCTCCACGTATTACAAACGACGTTCCGCATTTAGCACTCCTAATGACCAGACCTACAGTGAACCGATGTATCGCGACCAGACCCATCGTGGCTCAACGTACCGCGACCCTCTGATGTCTACCAGGCCCTTAAGCCGATCGCCTTCGCCGCACGACCGTCGCTCCCGCTCGCCTCTGCCCCGCGGTCCATCGCCGCACCCCTCTGTACGCTCACCTCAGGAAAACTAACAGATGCAGCTCCCGGAAGTGACGCTGCATTGGAACCTCGGCCTGGAAATCCTCTACTTACACTGCCGACAGACCAGAACCTAATTGCCCTGATCGATACCGGTGCACATACCTCGTTTGTGAGTGCTGCCTTCCGAAAGCAGCTTAAGAAAGTACTTACACCTGCCGAGTCCCGCATAGTCCAAGTTGCAGACTGAGGAATGCCGGCAGTGCTGGGAATGTGTGCCAGCCGTGTAAGCGTTGGTGGTCGCCACGCATCCGTAATTTTTCATGTGCCTGAAAACTGCCCTCACGACGTCATCCTTGGCCTTGATTTCATATCTGCTCACTCGGCTATAATTGACTGCTTGGCTGGTGTGGTCCAACTAGATTTACCAGATGTTCCTGACGTCCCCGACACAGTAGAGACCGAGCTCTGTTCTGCTGACTTTGTTCGCCTGCCGCAGCAAGCGCTTGCCTATGTTACTGCTCGGCCTAACTCCTGCGTATCGGATGGCGATATGTGGTCACTCCTGTCAGTGCCTTACTCTGTCCTGGCATATCCTTTCCCCCCACTGTTGTAGCCATCTCGGCCAACACAACTTACCTTCCGATCCTGAACTTTGCTTTCTGCCCCCAGGTACTACCCAAAGGCATATCCCTCGCCAGGCTCTCGCCGTCGCACGAATACCAAGTTACCGCCCTTGTGGCTCAAACATCTTGCGCTAGCTCTTCGGCCGACTCCCACGCTTTTTCGGCAACATCGCTTGCAACACACGGCGACATCACCAAGATGATAGTCCGAGACCTTTCGCCCTGCCATGTCGTCGACCTCCGCGCTCTGCTGATTCGCTATGCCGACATTTTTTAATTTGAAGGTCGACCTTTGGGGCAAACTTCCCTTGTGCAGCATCCCATACATACTGGCGATGCAGCGTCCATTCATAGACGGCCTTATCACCTGCCACATATCGAAGGCCGAGTGATACAGCAGGAAGTTGATAAGATGCTTACAAAAGTCATTATAGAACCTGTTGTTTTGGTAAAAATGAAGGACAACACCTGGAGGTTCTGTATTGACTATCACCATCTCAACAAAATAACCAAGAAAGATGTCCATCCACTGCCACGCATAAATGACGCGTTAGATTGCCTACATGGTGCGACGTACTTTTCATCAATAGACCTACGCTCTGGTTACTGGCAGATTGCCGTCGACGACATGGACCGCGAGAAGACCGCGTTTGTAACGCCGGATGGCCTTTATCAATTCAGAGTCATGCCGTCCGGCCTGTGTAATGCCCCAACCACCTGCGAGCGTATGATGGACACGCTATTGCACAGCTTTAAGTGGTCCATCTGTCTCTCCGACGTTCGACACACACCTTGAACGCCTCTCCTCTGTTCTTTCGGTCTTCCGTGCAGCTGGACTACAGCTCAATTCGTCCAAGTGTCATTTTGGTCGACGCGAAATTACTATTCTCGGTCACCTCGTCGACGCGTCTGGCGTGCGCCCTCACCCTGCTAAAGTTTGTGCTGTACTCGATTTCCCTATGCCGACTCGTGCCAAAGACGTCCGAAGTTTTGTGGGCTTGTGCTCGTACTTTCGTCGCTTTGTGAAAAATTTTGCACGCATTGCTCAGCCTCTGACCGACCTGCTAAAGAAAGGCGTACCCTTTTCGTGGGGCCCTGAGCAAGCCGACGCGTTTGCACACCTTGTCACAGTGCTGACCAGCCCTCCAATTCTTGCACACTATGACTCATCTACCCCAACAAAGGTCCGAACAGATGCTAGTGGGTATGGAATTGGCGCTGTTCAAGCCCAGTGTCAGCGTCTAGACGACAGAGGTATTGCGTACGCTAGCCGTCTGCTTTCACAAGCGGAACGCAACTACACCATCACAGAGCGCGAGTGCCTCGCACTTGTGTGGGCATTGACCAAATTCCGGCCATACCTATAAGGCCGACCTTTCACCACGCTCTCTGCTGGCTCTCGACGCCTAAAGATCCGACGGGTCGTCTAGGTCGTTGGGCACTACGTCTCCAAGAATTTGACTACACAGTGATGTACAAGTCCGCTAGGCTGCACCAGGACCCTGACTGCTTGTCTCGACACCACGTCGACACACGCGATTCCAATAATGCAGCTTCTGGGTCTTCACACTCGATGCTTTTCTGAACCTCGGTGAAGAGGAAGAACGTGATGCATCATTGTGCGACGTCATCCGCCGCCTACGCTCTGACCCTGCAGACCCTTCCCTTCGCATGTTTCTCCGTGTGGATGACATCGTATACCGCCGAAATATGCGCCCCAACGGACATGAACTACTGATGGTAGTTCCCTCCCATCTGCAGGCGACCGTACTCGCGCAGCTCCATGACTTACCCGCAGCAGGCCACCTTGGTATTTCCCAGACGCACGACCGTGTCCGGAGACGATATTTCTGGTCTGAGCTTTATCGCTCCCGTGCGACGTTATGCCAATGTCTGTGAAGAATGCCAACGTCGTAAAAGGCCAGCTCTCCTTCCCGCCGGACTTCTCCAGCCAATTGATATACCACCCGAGCCGTTTCATCTTGTCGACCTTGACCTGTTGGGACCTTTTCCTACTTCACGGTCCGGTAACAAGTGGATTGCCTTTGCGACGGATTACTCAACCCGCTACGCCATCACACGGGCCATTCAGACCAGTTGCGCTACCGATGTCGCCTACTTCCTACTGCAAGACGTCATCTTGCACCATGGAGCTCCTCGACAACTTCTTACAGAGAGAGGACGTTATTTTTTGTCCAAGGTTGTCGACGATCTCCTTCGCTCTTGTGCCACAAAACACCAATTAACAACAGCATATCACCCTCAAACGAACGGCCTCACGGAACGCCTGAACCGCACACTTACCGATATGCTGTCCATGTATGTTTCTTCAGGTCATCGAGACTGGGACACCGCCCTTCCATTTGTGACGTTCGCTTACAACTCGTCCCGCCATGATACCGCTCTATACTCCCCTTTCCATCTCCTCTATGGACGTGAACCGACACTGCCGTTCGACACGCTCCTGCCAACTGATCTAGAGTCCCCCTCAGAATATGCTCGCGACACTATCGCTACAGCTGCTAACCCCCGTATTCATAAACGCTCCTCGACTCGACCCTTCACTCGAAACGCTTCTTGAGGGCCGTTTTCCAATTCACATATCGCCCTCCACTCGAAGCGTCCCTCGACTGGAGGAAATCTCGAGCGTTTTACTTCAGATAGTCGAGGTAGGGACAGAGCTACCTTGAACCTTTCCTTGAGTGAAGTATCATGGCGGATTACGCTTCCTTTGTCGACTATGTGCTCAGCGTCGACGAGCTGTTTGACGATGTAGAAAACTGCGTAGGCATACCACGACGACGGTTGAGGGACCGGATAAATCCAATGGAGCACTACGCCGACAGCGAATTTCTGGCGCGCTATCGCTTCACGAAGTGCAGCGTGAAGAAACTGCTTGACTGCTTGCCCCTTGAGGAGAGCTGCAGCAACCATGGCCACCCTCTTCCACCAATGATGCAGCTTCTGATTTTTTTTTTGAAGTTCGAAGTTTATTTGTTCTTTTTCTTGGTACATGCATTTACACTTTTAGGGACCCAACAAACTTGTTAAAGGGTCCCTAACGGCATTATAACATAAAAACACACTAGACAGCAACTGTCATTGGCGAAACACTAAATGGGCTGCGCTTTTATGGAGCAGGCACGTTTCAAGTAGTGGCGGCGACCTGATGAATGTGTCTCAGCCGACAGTGAGCTGCATCATCGAACGTGTGTCGCGAAGCAGTTGTTCGCAGCCGTCGTGAAGCTCCCCGACACCGATGGCGGGTTCAGTGAGACGATGGTGGAATTCCACCGAATTGCCAAGTTCCCCGGGGTGACAGGGTGCATAGACTGCACCCACATCCGTATAAAAGCACCACATCCGTTTCTCCCAGGCACTGTGCTTAGCGCGCTTGTACACGTTGTCGATTTTTCGGTTTTCAATTACCGATCTGCGGCGCTTCACCATATTACACAGTAATTCGCGCTGTTCACGCGTATAAACGAACCTCCGTGCGGTCGTCTTACCGCCGTCGCCCGTGACGCTGTCGTCCGTGCTCACGTCGCCGTCCAAGCAGGAAGCCACGATGCAACAAGCAGCTTACCGCGCACCACGGAACATCAAGATAAAATCTGGCGCGCGCACACAACACGCGAACAGTCGCACATCCGGACCTGTCCGGGCATGCTATCCCAGCGGATTCGGCTCTGGCGTGTCTTGGATTAATGTAGCATCGCCTGCTGTAGAAACTAGCTGATAATGTTTCAAATTTCACTTATAACTTCCAATACAACATGTACTTAAAATAGGTGATAATTTTTAAATAGTTGGCCAGCATTTCAACCGAAAATTCTCGTATTTATTGCAGTGTTGGGATGTATACCCCCGCTACCAGATGCGTCTTTCGTAACTCAAGTGAAGGAATGTTTCTCGAGTAGCCTCTTGGCGGAGGAGCGCTCTAGTGGCGGTCTTGAAACCCAGCGGCTCCTTGAGAGGAGGAAGGCGCTGCGCCTCGACTCGCTGAAGACGAGGAGGAGCGTTGAGTGAAGGTGCGTTTGTGAATACGGGGGTAAGGCACGCGAAATCGCCCATCGGCGGCTGTCTGAATCGCAGACTCGACAGAAGCACCTGTTCGACAGCCGCCATCGTGAGCTCCAGTTCTCTGCAGGCGACCTCGTCCTTCTCTGGACTCCTTCACGGCGTGTCGGCCTATCGGAAAAACTCTCTCGCTGCTCCGGCCCCTACCGCATCGTCCGACAAGTCACTGATGTTACCTATGAGATCGCTCCAGCGGATGCTTCACCGTCGTCTGCGTCATCTGATGTTGTACACGTGGGTCGCCTCAAGCCATACCATGCAATCCCGATCTAGCGCCGGGTCGGCGCTTTTGCCGCCGCGGGTAATGTCACGGTGCTAAGAAAGGAAGGAAGACGACGATCGCTTGAAAGACGAAGGAGGCGACGTAGTGGGGTAGACTCTCTCTCGGTCCGCCATTAGGGCTCCGCCGGCGTTATCCTTATTATAAAACGGCCTTCCTGTTTAACCCTGTATCTCTGCTCGTTTCAATATTGAAAAAATGGAAATAGCATAAAAGTGGTATATATATAAGATGTACCACAAAAGCGTATACTAAAAAAATTGGCAGATCCCACGTGCAGTGGGAATAAAGGAAATGCGAAGCACGCATCAGGAACGTAAAATGGATCTAAGTTGTGTCGCTATACCGATTTTGGTATATATGAAATTCACCAAACGGGTGTAGGAGCACCAAACTGGGCCATGTAAACCATGCCGCTCATAACACGTATGTCATGATTCCAATGTTATTATATTGTCAGTCACGTTTGTAATGCAGTCGTGTTGTGCGATAGCAATTTTGGTATACATCCCATTGGCAAAACGGCCAGGAGAGCACCAAGACCGTGGGTTGTAAATAATGCCGCTCATGACATGCATATCGTGATTTTCATGTTAAGACCTGTCATTGATGTTCGTCATGCGGTCATGCTGTGCCATGCCAATTTTCGTATATATCCCATTAACCAAACCCACGAGAGCCCCAAGATCGGGGCATGTAAATCATGCCCCTCATGACATTGGGGTCATGATTTTCATGCTATGACCTGTCATTTATGTTCGTCATGCCGTCGTGTTCTGCCATACCAATTTTCGCGTACACGGCCAGGAGAGCACCAAGGCCTTCACATGTAAATCATGCCGCTCAGGACGTGCATGTCATGATTTTCATGTTATGACCTGTCGTTTATGTTCATTATGCAGTCATGTTGGGGTATACCAGTTTTCGTGTATATCCCATTACCGAAATGGCCAGGAGAGCACAAATTCTTAGGCGGCTAATAGATAGATAGATAGATAGATAGATAGATAGATAGATAGATAGATAGATAGATACGCTCAGACTCGCTGAAGTTCGCTAAGATGTGGTTTGAATTTAAAACCGACTGCTCGCGCTGCACAACCGTTCACCGAGCACCCGATATATATATATATATATATATATATATATATATATATATATATATATATATATATATATATATATATACGCACTGCATCTTTACCGGCAGTGTAGAACCGGCGGGAGCATTTTCTTTTGCATAGTCGAAATGTGAGGATTCGCAGCGTGCGAATGTAATCCGGAACCCGGCACGATCTACGACGTGGGAACGCCGGAACCCCATAAACCCAGGGGCATAAATGACAATGCGTGTGTAAATATACACACACGTTGTCACTCGTTTGCATGCGTGAATGGGCAATGTCACGTCTGATTTACGGTAACACCGAACATTCTCCAGTGTGTCGCTCCCTCGTCATGGTTTCCTTCGTGGAGATGCGCGAATATTTTTACGTCACGCGCACGCCTCTAGCCTCTGGTAATCCTTTTAGAATAGGGCACCTGTGTGATCAGACATCGCACTATATGGGCGCAAAGCGCATGGCACCGGGATCGGTGACGGCGGATGCCACATTAATAAAGTTTGTCTTTGCATAAATAGAGTTGACATTGGCATTTATATAGCTTGCCTTAGCATAGCCTTGGTACAAATATTCCTATTCGTATTTGCCGTTCTTAATGCATCTGCTCAGTTATAGATCTGCTTAATTCATTGTGTTGCTCCAATTCGAATTATACTCTTCTATCTGGCTCAATTCAGAGTGAATAAATACTTTAAAAAACTCATCGCGTTGATGGGTTTTTGAAGAAATAATTGATGGTAATGCAAGAGCGAAGCAATACCTGAGTGCACCAAAGAAAAGAAAGCTTTAGAAATAATGAATGCATAGGGTAAAATGAAGCAGAATTGCAAGGCACTACATTGTTATTCAAGTAGCCTACGTCCGCTTGCATGGTGTCCTGATGAAACTGGAATGTTATTTCTCGAATCAGCGATATCTATAAGATTGTAATAACACGGGTGATTAGAAAACTATCTAATTGCACGCACAAGCTTCTGAAATATTGAGCAGTGACACAATTTTGATGAACTTTGATGAAGATACACGGCCGCCCCTGCGGCAGGACTCAGATGTTACACTATATTGCAACCGAGATTAATCGCACAGATGCCTCTTTGTCGTTTGTTACGTGCTTCAACACCTGCACAAGGAATCGAGAAAAGAATAACAAGAAAGAAAGGCAAAGCTCAGCTAAAAAAATCCACGCATTTCCACGTGGTGAATGATGAGTTGGCGAAGCTCCGGAAGTTCATCGGTAAAAACCGTGAATCTTCCGTGAATCTTGCCCGGTGCATCATCAAAGACGTGACAAACACTGTGTCGCCATCTGGCGCTCTCCTATCACACTAGAGCACGCAGCGAGCGCCTCTGCGCCATCTATTGATCAATTCACGTACTAGCTAAGCAGCACCGCAGCGCTCGGACGGACGCAAAGAGAGACGGACAGACAGACAGACAGACAGACAGACAGACAGACAGACTCCCATACTGCGCGTTCCCATACATTTCTATGAAGCGAGCACCGCGGCGCCATCATGCCATCTAGTGAGCACTAAATAAAACTATAGGTGACTACATACTACATCGGAGGAAGAACAGACCCTCGCCCTAAGGAGCTTCGCCCCTAAAAACCGTCAACTGAGCGCGCGCGAGAGCTTCGCATTTTGAAAATAATTGCTACAAGCAGTACAGAAGAAATGAAAATAGCACGTAACAGTGTCCGCAAAAGCATCACATGTGCACTCTTAAGGATGCGGCGGTCATTGCTTTGTTGCCGTAGTACATCGGCGCCTGCAATTCGCAAGTTGCCACTTTTATATTTCGGACGTCCAGGCTCTTTCAGAAAGGGAAACATTATCGAACCAGTCCGAGAGTGGTGCCTGCACACATGCACGCAAGATATAGGGATATTTATTCAAGCGCATTCACGAAACGAACGTCAGAGCTTGGCGCGGCGCAAGCGCAAGCGATAGCGTGTGCACTGACATTGTGGACGCGCTCGAAATCGGCCGAAATTACCGAACAAAGAACGTTGACACCTTCCATGAAGCAGTGGGGATGGACTACATCGATGCCATAGTTTCCTACAAAATACAAGACGGAACTCGGGTGCTGTATTCGTTCATCTGCCATGGCAATAATGGGTAGAGCATGGATTTCTATAGTCTTCGTGCTTGCGGCTTCAAACGTTCCGGTGGATTTTTTGTTGCTGTTTTCTTGCTGTAGTGACGTGAGTGATATTCCTACAATTCTTCGTACAAGATACGAAGGCAGCATCTGTAGTGCGCGCTTTAATTACTGCTAGAGCTAACCAGACTGGCGCATTTACAACCGCCCTTTGCAATGATGTGGCGCGTCTGTGCGTCACCACGCGTATTATTTGCAGTGGTATTTGACTTAACTTTTCCAACCTCTCCTTCATCGCTAAACACATCGCTCATATTCGCGTTTGGCGAACATTAGCGATGTGCTTTTGCTGTTCTTTCTTTCTTCATTTTTTGTTCCAGATGCGACAGAAACTAAGCGTGGGACCACTTCTGCGGCTGACATGCATTCGTTCTGACAGGTATGTTCGTATGTGTTGTACCACTTCAATCTCGCTATCTGTTAATTCAGCGCCGACGAAACGGCCCAAGCGCGCCAAGCGCGCGCACAGTTATCGCGCCTAGCGGGCGCCGACTGATTGATAAGCAGACGAAACCGCTGACGACGCTCAAATTGTCGGCTCAGATCAACGCTCGGGAGAATTTTCTGACACAGTTAACTGCACGGCCCTTTGACATCACCTTTTTGCTGAAAACGAACCATGAAACGCTAGGCGACACTGTGCTGATGCTACTGCGGCTTGACTATATAGTTTGTAAAATTGCAGTGGGGGAGCACTGACCCTGCACCTCAAGAAGCGATCGAAAGCCCATGTGTTACATTTACAAGACGCACCTACCTTTCACACACCTGAGAATAGTAGCACGTCATTTACAAGAACACAACTATCTAATTTCAGTTCGAAGGAATTATATCTCGAAGTAAAACTTTTATGGGGGCTTCTAAATTTGGGCGCAATTAGAGGAGGTAACATTGTCGTTGTCGCACCATATTGACGAATTTCTAAGAGTTCGGTGTTTCCTTAACCGAGAAAAAGCAACAAGGATCTGTGCACGTGCACAATTAATGCAAACTTTTCCGTTTTAGTGCAATATTTTCTGATAAACCACCCATTTCTTAAAGTCGCAAGGACGTGTGAAGCCAGAACAACTAAGACTAGGTAAGTCCATGTCATACCCATCATTCCCATTCCTACTCGACCGCCTTGTTTCAAGCTCCTATCGACACACGAGCGCCATATTTCCCTCTATTATTTTTTAGGAACCTCTATGATTGACGAACCCTTGATTCCTTCGATCCGCGACGCAAAGAAAGTGCCACAAACTTTTGCGGCGACAGTATAATGGCTGTTCTTAAACATCACCGCCATCGAAATATGGCTGCCGCATTGGGTAATGAGAATCGCCATATTTTATCTACTTAGCTATGATGGGGTGTGCAAATGGATTGGACGCAGCGTTCAATGTGACGCTGTGATCCATATTATTTCATTATTTATGTCGAGATAAAAAGCTAGAGGCTAACCGAAGTTCGCACGCTCCCAGACCTAGTCCTATGTGCCGGCTAACACGCGCTAACAAAATGACATGAGCGCATTTCTAACGGTGCAGTTGTTTTTGTAGCACCATGGAAAACCTCTTTCGCTTGTGACAGCTTTGTCACATAATATCCCCTTTTTGTGTATATTATGGTGCATAACCGTCTGTTTAGGAAAATAGAACGCCGTTACCAGATCATTTCTGAATACTAGCTGTCTTCCTGCGGATTAGAAACGTTACCATAATGCTTCAATCAACCGCATATAAACCCCCATTACATGATAGTTAACTTAGACATTCTACCTCAATATTTCCGTTGTAAAATGGGAACTCTGTAACAACAGCAAGAAAACGTCGCTGAAGTGGCATTATCTCGTAAAAGAACAAATGCTCGATGTAGTCAAGAATTCACTTCGGAAATTCCAGCAGTGCAGTTCTATGGAACCTGCATACGTTACCGTCACGACACCAGCTCATTGCTATTTGTAGTCAGCATGCCGAGAGCTCACCAAGTGAGGTCCAGCGGAGTGTCCGAGTCAGCACCAGAACCTTCACAGCCCGTGCTGGAGTCGTTGTCAATGTTCTTGAATGACGGCGGTTTGTTTCCGTGGCTCCTTTCTTCGGTCATGTTTGCAGCTGTGCCTCGTTAAAACTGACGTCCATGCGCAAGGGAACGTCGGGTGAATGTGAACTGTAGCGCGAGCACCAATCGTTGAAAATAGAGGCTATAGGCCCTTAAAACATCCAATGTTATAGTCGAGCCGTGCTGTGGCTGAGTACGAAGAGACGGCTGGGCGCACCGCTATTTCACATAACGCATGTGTGGTACTGACTACTTCTCCGAAGTATAAAAGCGACATCACCTGGAAAAATCTACTGATATCTTTGAACTGCGTTATCATTTCTGTTTCAAGGCTTTCTGCAGAATATGCGCAACAGTCCACGAGGCGTGTTGATGGTGGTCACTCACACCTTTCTGCGAAGCTGGCTATGGAATTGTGAAAAAGTTTCTTGAAGATCCGTGACACGCAGACCGAATCTGCGTCAGTCGACAGCTACTTAAACATTTGTGATTCAAATGCGATACCTAGAATCAGAAGTGGGTAGGTTTGGGCTTGTTGGTGAATCATATGCACCTGCACCGCAAACACGACCCGTGTGTAGATAGTGACGTGACATGCGTACAAGGGGCGATTGTGTCCCGTGCTGGTAACAAAGGGATGACGATTCACTGCTAATGCGCTGGTAAAGTGGAAGCGGCGTATTTCATCCAACCGTTCAAAATACAATTTCTTTGTGTTAAGGCGCCTGAAGGAGAACTATATACACACGGGCCATGCTTCGCAAATAAAGTTTGTTGTAAGTAAACACTGTGTGTGTCTTCTTTCGTTCTTGCTTCATGCGCTGCTGTTACATTAGCTAGGATCAGGTGTTGTGGGGCAAATGTTACCCGCCGGCTGCGAGAGCCATTTCTGTATTTCACCGTACTCAGAGTCATTCCCATAATAACTGATAGAGTTTGGCGACAAGACAATATTGTCATGAGGAGCGCTGTAAGGGAGCGTGTAGGGAATCTTGGCCACCCTGCGTTCTTGTTGCGCGTACTCCGATCGCACAGTACAAGTGCCTATAGCATTTTTCACCTTGTGCCAATGGTGACTGCACGGCCAGGGTTCGTACCACCATCTCTTGGACAACCGTTCAAACACATAACCACTAGACCGCCGCGGCATGCATATCAAATAAAATAGTGCCAACGCGCATCAAATAGTGCCAAACAGTGCGAAATAGTGCCAAACAGCGCTTCAAAGGATAGTATTCTCTTTATTCAAACTTGATTCGATGGCTTTGTCGCAAAATTTTTGTATTCTTGACAAGCTTCACTGCGCCCGAAGTAATAAAAGCGTCTGGCCACAGAGGTATTTGTCTTCTGAAGGGATGCACCTCTCCATTGCAATGGATATGAAGGTTTAAAGGTTTGAAGGTTTATTGAACAACGATATTAGTTTTCCAAAGAAGCGTATACAAGATGGTGATACATAGGGAGCCCCAAAGTTAAGCTCTCAGGGGGGCTCCCATACATAATGTGAATGGGACAGAAGAAAAAAAAGCAAATAGTGGTTATCCGTGTAACAAAGTAGGAAAGAAAAAAAATAAATAATGAATTCTTGAACAAACAACCGAAGGCTACAAAGCAAAAAGAAATAATGATAAGCAATACAACTTGTACATACATAGGTACAAAACCAGTTTCCATTGCGAAAACACTTGTTGCGAAAAATATTTCTTTGCTTGGTTTTTGAGTGAATGTGCCGTGGGTGCGATTTCATTATATAAGGAAGAGAGTTCCACGACATGATTCCCGCGAATGGGGTAGTAACCCTACCGTAGATTGTGCGCACTTTAGGTAGAAGACGGTTATCAAGCTCAGAGAACCTAGTAATATTTTTATGACAAAAGTTTCAACTACAAAGCCATCTATATGTACAATACTACGTAAAAGCCTATACATCAGAAGTGATAACTTGAACTGAAAGAGTTGATGAAGAGGATGAATATGTAAATCACAATAAAGTTGTGTTGCATTGGATCAGCAATGGCCGAATGTCATGAGACGAAGTGCATGATTTTGCAGGCGTTGAAGTTGGTGGAGGTGGGTGAAATATGTGTTGCGCCAAGCTGATATGCAATAAGAGAGATGGCTGTGAACATGTGCGTGATAAAGTGCATGAATAATGTGTGACTGAAAATATGAGCATCTCTTGATTATGACACGTATGCCAAAGGCTATCTTACGAATGAGCTATTGTGCCTGAAGGTTGAATTTCATATGCCTGTCGAGAACTACACCAAGAACCTTCGTGCTGTCAGACCTTCATATCAACTCGTCACCAAGGCGCACAGATATGCAATTTGAAATTGATGTCCGGAAGGAATGAAACACCTTTAGTACTTATTGAAAGGAAAGTGAAAAGCCAGACCCGCACCTTTGCATTACACGATAAAAGCAACGAACTTTAGCTTCGGCTTGACTTGGTATGAGTAAGTACTGGATATCCCTGCAGAAATCTTTGCGAGGCGACTGGTCTATTAATAGAGCAGTTCTATGTATTTGTACTGGACATGACAGAGTTCAGAGCGAGAACACGTCAGAACTCCAATTCCTTGATCGGCGCAGGGGTCGTCTCTACGTGTGGTGGCGTGCTATTTTACAGCTCAGAAGATATGTCGCCAGCATCATGAATCTAGTGCTGGGCGCACTGTCGCAGGCTACCCCGTGGTCACGCGTTGTTGGGTACTGGAGGGTCTAAGGCCGGGAAGTGCGTCAATTTGTGACGTCTCTTCGCATATTGGTACTCTGCGTTGTCATTGGGCTCTTGGTTATGGCAGCGCCTCCTGCACTTGTTTCACTGCCAATGCAAACGCTCGCTCCTCAATGGGAACCGTCGGTCCAGCTTCGTTCAGGGAGTTGTTGTGCGACGCCGCCTGCTTGGGTCATCCACTAGGGTCACCAGCTGCTTGGGTCACCCGTGCGTCGGAGATCGCGCTGCTCTCGTTGGCTTGGAGACGTGGTAGACGCTGCGTCCTCATCCTATACAACGCGTCTGTCAGATCTCTTCCTTTGACTTCTTCCTCGGTAGCTCCTCTGTGTGCGCTACACCGCGCCTTCTTCGTTTGCGATAATCTAGAGCAGTGCTTGAAGGATCGACAGCTTTCTGACATAGAGGCATCCTACGGCAGGTTTTTTTGGCAGTTCGCATTGGTCGTCTTGATGACGACTGCTTGTGGCTAAATCTCTCTTCGCTGCAGAAGGAAAACGTGATCTGTTGTCACGCACGCTATCGGCTATCACAGGCGCACCACAAGCAAACGTCGCGTCTCGCCAACACCAAATGTGACAGCCCAGCTTCCCTATTGCAAAACCTAGCGCCAGTGGGCGCCCATGTCCAGCGCCATGCCTGATTAAGGACCAAGTGTGACGCTGCATACTGGCACGCTCGCGTGTCACGGGATACTTCGAGGCGCGGGGTACTCTTACGCAAAACCGCTTTAGAGAAAGGTTACGGGGCGCTTCCGTGCCATGCATGCTAAAAAAATGCCGCCCGCATCTTCCCATGGGTGGAACTCGAGTAAATGCTTCGCAGAGTGGTGGGCGTATGGGTATCGCGTGAATGTTGCGTGATTGGGTATGGTTTGGGAATGCTTAATTGTTATTTCGTCTTTATTATTCTTATTTATTGAATGAAGGAGAAGCGAAGGCAAGGAGTGTAAAGTTAAAGTGTCTTTATTGCTTGGTGCCGTCGTTGTATTGGACGGCACCAACGTGGGCGCTTGCGTCCGGAGCCGCGTCTCGTTGACGACGTTTGAACGCCGCTTCTCGCTCACGTACCTGGGGTCTTAAAGCTCGCTGCTCAAGTTTCGCCGCAGCTTCTCGTGCACGAAGTTCGGAATCCGCAGCTCGGCGTTGCCGTTTCGCAGAAGCGTCGCGCTGCCCGAGTGATGGATTGAATTCCGAACGCGCTCTCCGCCGCTTATATACACACCAACCGCGTTCGAGGGAGAGGAGTACGGGGAGAAGTCCGCACCCCCACTGCGCATGCTTGGCTTGAACAACAACAACAACAACTGAACGTCCGGTGGGCCGGCACGAGGCAAGCCGTGCATGCGCAGTGGGGGTGGTGACGGCGCCGCCGACGCCGAAGCGCGACAGCGTGCAACTAAGAAATGCTCCCCATTTAAAATACATAGATATAAAAACAAACTAGAAGAGAAGCTCAGGGGAAGCTGGATGCTTGAATCGATGAACAAATCGCAAGGTACGATTTAAAACAGGGAATGTCGCGGGAGCTCCCGCGACATTCCCTGTTTTAAATCGTACCTTGCGATTTGTTCATCGATAGATATAAAAAGCGACACATGCGCATTACAAGAACAAGAAAAAGTATCAATTAAAAAAAGAGCTCCCGCGACCACCATTCAAACGATGCAACCTGGGGTCACCAACCCAGCTCGCTACCACAGCGTCGCGCCAGGACGTGGTGTACCAGGTGTAAACAGCTTAGTCACCAGTGTCACCTGCCGTTAGACTTCATTGTTTGCCGCTGTATACACAAGATGATCGCAGTTTTTATACGCAATTGAACCTCACACCTTTATCTGAGAAAAGCAACGAGCCGCAGATCACGCATGACACTCGGATAATGGCAACAGCATTTAGTATATTAGATGCGAAGCAGCTCTTTGACTAGCCTGTATAACGCTGTCCCTCCCACAAAGTCGCTGTCGCTCCGTACCACAATCATCATCATCATCATCATCATCCGCACAAGCGCGACGCAACGCGCTTCCCTCGGCGCAGGTGTTGGAGCGGTGCACAGTAGGTCACGCTCCCCTCGCACGCTTCCCTCGCAGGTGCGCGCGTACGTCACTCTCTCCCTCACCCGCCTGAGCGCCCGCAGCTGCCGGCTCCAACGCCCGCTCGCCTCCCGTGTCTGCGTTTCAAACAAACGTTTACACCAGTAAACGCTACACCGAGTTTCGCTTCAAACTGTTTCTAGCACCCGCGTTAGCGCCGTTCAACCCGTGACGCCACCCGTGCGCAACGCTGCTGCTTCGCATCCCATTAGGGTTCCCTTCGGGGAGATGGTCCCAGTTTTTTTTTATACCATTCATATCTAATACTGAAAAAATATAAATAGGGCAACGGGCAGGGGCTATCAGCTGGTTCGGACGAGCTCGATAGTGTTTCCTTGCTGTTACATCTAGTCGACATATATGTAGATTCGTTTTATGTAGACTATAATGACGCTGGAGAAGTGTATGTGTACTTCATGAGTTTCTTCGCAGTTTTGTCGCTCATACGACCATATTTTAGTGAAGCGGCAGTGCCAGGGTGTGACATATGCAGGTTCGTCGAAGCTCACAAATGTTGATCGCTTCGCAAAAACCAGGCGCAGTGCAGTTGGTAACATCTCATATTTGTTCAGTAAATCGTATTGATCGACAAATTTGTGTCATTGCATCTGAGTAAGGCAACTGTGCAGTATCAACTTTCCGTGACATATAAGTGCTTGCTCAAAGCGCGTCACTTCCATGCTCACTGCTTAATCTTGAAACGCCGCGCAGAAATGAAAATCATCTATTCAGGTTAACGGATGCCAAGGCTGCACGGAGCCGTAATTATTATTCGTCGGAGTTGTGTATCCTAAAGGCCTGGAGCGCCCTTACCGGGCGAGACGGACTCGGCCGGTACGCTCTGCCTAAGTTTCAGTGGAAACTACTCGTACAGACCGATCTGGACTGGGCGGTTTGCGAAAGCTAAAGTTTGTCGGGCCGATGGGCCCTTATCTGCAGCACGCACGTTGGAGGCAGGGCGAGGAGGACACACACGGATTGCCCATGCGCGTGACGAGCGGCAGCGTCGAAAGTCCACAGGGGGCGTGAAAGTGGCTGGCGGATAAGAAGGGAGGTGAGACGAGCCCGGGGGCTTTTTTGGTGGGCGGCAGGACGATGGCATGCAGTGACGGTCGCGCTAGGTGCTATGGTTTCCTCCGTGAGTGCTGCACAGCAGAGGCCACGCCGGTTTGGGGCGTCCGCTAAGGCGAGTCGTTGGCTCGTCCTCCACTGCGAGTTGTGCGTGAGTTTGCTTTCCAGCCGTTATGTTTCACACCTACTTTCATGCTGTTAAATTTTGCGCCGTAGGTTGCATTGGACCGCCAGTCTGCGGGAGTTGTTCGTTCTGGCCTTGTGGCCCTCCTGTATACATTAGTGCCGTGTTGTGCCGGGCTGGAAGGTTGTTGTGATTCTTTTGGAGTCTTGAATTAAAAACGGTTCTTGTTCCCAGCGTTGCTGGCTCGTGTGATGCGAATTGCGGCTCACTGACCCCCCTGAGCGGAGACGGGGCCTTCAAGTTATTACCTATTACTAATGCTGAAGAGGATTTCTCGCATCACATTTCGGTGCATGTAGAGAAATTGAAGGTGTCGCTATCGCCAGAGGTGCATTTGTAGCGGGGGGATACCGGGCGCTGGCCTTTCTTTTTACTGCGGGGGTTGGAATGGGGTGACAACATCAATAATTAACTTAATAACAGCGCGGCGATGGAACATTTTATTGTTGTTTCCACCGGCTCCTCTACACAATTAAACGATGCAGCAGAACTATCACAGGGGTAGGCCATAGACGTGACGTTGCATGTCTAAGTGCGGCGAAAATGCACAGATGTTAACATTCACTGCTGCTTGCGCTTAATCCCGGCCGCGAATCGCTGCATACTGTAGTTCGCAGCAATAAAGTGCCGCCTAGCCGTAAATGTTCCCAGAGAAGTCACACCTAGCCACATCAACTAAGCATGGCCCTGTACGCAGTGTATGCCTGCGGAACCAGCGCCAGCGTCTCTTGAGCTGCTTGTGCCAGTGCGCAGCCTCCCAGTGGACAGCGCTCTCCATCGAGCCTCTCACTGGTACCAGTGACATTCCAGCTATGCAGCAATGTCCCCGTACAATGCAAGAGCACACCGCAAGCCAGCGCTGCTATCGTCCCATTTTGTACCGCCCAGTGTGATATAACCCTTCCCAACGCGTTCCAGTGCTCCCAGTACAGAAAACTCACTGGAAAAGCACCGGATGTGCAAGAGGGGTGGCAGTGTAGAAGGTTTCAAAGCTCCGCCCTGTGCCATACAGGTATGAATTATCAAAAAAGGGCTTCTTCCGACAGCTGCCCTGAGGCGCCACATAGAGAGTACCGTGGAGCAGGTGCGAGCGCCAGCCGACGGGAAAGAGTAGGAAAGTGTCGACAGAGAGGGTGGTGAACGGCCCGATCGGACGCATCCCACTGGCATTGAAAAAAATAAAGCAGGCGCTGGTTACGGAATCCTTCAGCAGCAGCTTCTGAGTAGCGCTGTTTTCTGCTGTGGTCGGGACACCGTGACAACTTTAACGCCTTTCATGACCTTTGACTTTTGTACATACAATTCCTTTCGTCGATATAGCAACACCACTGGGCACAGGGGGCGTCCGTGTGTCTGCTGTGTTGCTGTGGCCAGCATCAAATGGTCATTCTTGCATGTTTTGAGTAACAAATCAGTCGACAAAAGCGTGGACGGTCAATCCGAAAGGCTGCCAAGAGCTCGACGCCGAAGAGCCTTCAACACCTTGTTTTCGACGCCTCTTTGATGATTTCGCCGTCAGCATGTCTCCCCAGAGGCTGAACTGTAGCATTAAACGCGATTCCGACGCGTCTCTTCCCACTTGTCCTGCTTCTTTGCGGACTAACACACGTGCTCTTTGCCTGCAAACTCTTGGAACATCTTCTGTTTCTCTACGAACCCCTCACGCAATTCCGAGCTCCTTCTCAACCAACTATGCACTCTTGGATTCCTTCGCCGCATATTTCTCTATTCGATGCCTCGGCAATGCAACAGGAACTGTGGAAGAATGCATTTGTACGCTTGCGACTGTAACTCCCATTTGCCTTATTAGCACCGCCCACTTGTTGTTCTGTAGGGTTTAAAGTCCCAAACCCAACTCTGATTATGAGAGACGCCGTAGTGGAGGGCTCCGGAAATTTCCAGAACCTGGGGTCCTTTCACGTGCACTGACATCGCACGGCACACGGTCCTTAACATTTCGCCTCCATCAAAATGCAGCCGCCGCAGCCTGGATTCGATTCCGCGACCCTCGGACCAGCTGCTGAGTACCATGGCCACTACACCACCGCGGCAGGGCCACTTGCTAACATACGTTGTATCGAGCCTGTCATGTGCAACTGCAAATTGCGCATGCGTATGCGTATTAGCCATGTATGTCTTTATATGCTCGAGCATTACCTGAATAAACTGTTTTCATTTGGTCGCACTCGCCTCTGATATAAGGTGTCAGAAGTGGCTCGATGTCTGGTGGGCGGAACCTGACTTGTCAGTCCAACGTGGGCCAGCGAGAAGATGGAATTGGTAATGCTTTCGGATCCCCTGCTTCTAGCCGGCAACATCTCGAAAAACTGGGACCGTTTCAAACAGAAGTTTGACCTGTTTCTTACCGCGACGGAATCTGGAAAAGACCGGATTTCGGAAGCTGCAAGGACAGCTCTGCTGCTGAGCGCTGCAGGTGACAATGCTCTGGAGGCATTTAATAATTTTACATTTCTGGAGAGCGAACACAAAGAGGACTATCCCACAGTTGTCAAGAAATTCCAAAAGTACTATCAACAGCAACAGAATGAGGTGCGTGATAGACACCTGTTTCTTTCAAGGACTCAGGCTGAAGGAGAGCCCTTCGAGCATTTTTTTTTCGAGATTTGCGGAAGCACGCCCGCAACGCAACTTGGTTCCACAAGTCGACTCGATGATCCGCGACCAGATTGCTTTCGGCACTAACGATGCTATATTGCGCGAGAAGATGATTAGTGAGAAAAATTTGACAATGCTAAAGGCAGAACAGTTGTGTAAAACCGCAGAAGTTCCAGCACTTCGGAATTAAGCATGGACACAGCTAGAAAGCCAAGTGGCGATATTGAAACTTCGCCCTCATTCAACTGCGTCGAAATCCAGCAGATGCAACAGGTTGCAGGAACGCGGAAGATGCCCGGATTTTGGGCAAAGCAACAAACCATTTTGCGGTCTGCTGCCCTAAGGTGCACGATGTCCGCGAAGGCGAAGACGATTTTAGTATTTTGGACGTCACTGTCGACGCTTTTGGGCCAAGGCAGAATGGCTAAGTGATGTACATGTAGGTGGTCAAGCTGTCCGGTTCAAAGTAGACAGGCTCTCGGCGAATTTGCTGCCTTATTCGATCTTTCAAAGTGCAAAAGAAAAGTTAGTGTGAGCCCCAGCACTTCGGTCCTCTGTCTATAGCGGGCATGTTGTAAAGCACATCGGAGTGGTCAAGCTAAGAATTCTCATAAATGGCCGAACAAGTGACATCGACTTCTTCATTGCCAAAAAAAGGAAACCCTGCCACACAGGGACTACTGAGGCGCTAGGACTAGTGTCTTGGTCAGGTGACATCGTGAACACTGCAGGTGAGGACGACATTTTCAACGAGTTCCTGCAGCTGTTCTGCGGCACTGGGTGCGTTGGTCGCAAGTACAAGATCAAGTTCGAAGAAGCGGCCACGCCAGTTGTCCAACCGGCTGGATGAGTACCCCTGGCACTAAGAGAGCCCCTGCGAAAAGAGTTGCGGCGCATGGAGCAAGCAGGAATCGCAAAAAAATTCCAAGAACCAACAGACTCGGCAAGCCCTCTTGTTTCCTTTCGAAAAAAGCATGGAAGGCTGTTGTGTGTCAGCATGGACCCAAGGGAGATTACCAAGTGCTTAAAGCGCGTGCATTACCAGATGCCTAGGCACAAAGATGTCGAAGCGCACCTAGTCGGTACCAGGTATTTTTCGCGTCTCGAAGCGAATTCAGGTTTTGACCAAATTACACTATATGAGGCCACATCTAAGATTTGCATGTTAGGAGCACTGTTCGGCCGCTACCGATTTTTGAGGCTTCAGTTGGGAATTGCGTCCGCACCAGAAGTATTCCAAGAAACGCTGAGTGAGCTTTTTGACAGTATCACAGGCACAGCTGTATACATCGACGAGATTCTAATCTGGGAAGCAACAGCAGAAGACCACGACGCATTCCTTCGAGCTGTTTTGCAACGGGCCGGCCTGACGTTAACGCTACAAAGTGCAAGTTTCGGCATACCGAAATTGACTTTCTCGGTGATGTTCTAACGTGCAACGGAATCCGGCCGAACGCTGTGTGTTGCGCGTCCCTCAGTGAATCGCCGTTCCCGATAGACAAGGCAGCAGTCCACAGGATGCTCGGTGTCGCGAACTATTTCGGAAAATACCTGCCAAACCTGGCTGAAAACACAGAGCTCATGCGCAGTCTATTCAGGAAAGATACGGTGTTCCAATGCACTAAAAACCACGCCGGCGATTGGAAAGCGATATGCCACCTGCTGACTCACGCGCCCGTTCTCGCTATCTTTGACCCACCGAGAGCAACTAAAATAAGAGTTGATGCATCGAAAAGTCGACTGGCAGCAGCTCTTCGTAGAAGAATGGTGATAACTGGCAACCCATAGCCTGCGCTTCACATTCT
>JABSTT010003678.1:0-27808 GCA_013339685.2 Hyalomma asiaticum | reverse complement strand
TTACCTTCAAGAGGATGCTAAGTTGACTAATACATGCGAACTGCGCGAGAATGGTCTGGCTCCCAAACTTATATGAGGTACCCATAAAGCATAGCACACATTCTTAACGTCAAAGCACAGTGTTTATATGCCAAGAAGTTCACTTATTGGTCAGTTTTATTTGTCATTGCTTAATAATAATGAAATCAAATTTTCTTACACACCAGGCTTCGCGAAGCTTTCTTGTCTCCTGTAACGCATCTTTATAATCAAGTTTCTCTTCATTAGAAAAAAGTACGCCGCACACATGATTAATGCACTCGCCGAAGCTTATAATCTGCTGTTCGTAATATACTTTGTACATATGTGTTACCCGCATCACGGAACCTATGCTTCTTATGGGCATTGCACTAGGTGTCTTACTCCCACAATGGATTGTACACAATGGAGCTGGTAAGATATATTGCATGTTTTCGCGTAGGAATAAAAAATTACAGCATATCCACGGAGTGAATGATGATGAGTGGGCGAAGCCAGGGAGGTTGATCGTAGATCGTGCCGAGTTCCGGATTAATTTAGTTAACGCGCACGCTACGAATGCTCATGGTTCAACTATGCACAAGTGAAATCTCCCACCGGCACATCATTGCAAGTCAAGATCCAGTGCCTATATATATATATATATATATATATATATATATATATATATATATATATATATATATATATATATATATATATATATATATATATATGGGTTGCCGGTGAACGCTTCTCCAACGCGAGCAGTCGGCATTTCTGAATCAAGAAACTCGCTAGGAGACGCTGCCTGCGCCAACGTTGTCTCTCGCGGGTGAGGGCGCGTTCTCCTTCTTTGCCAGCTGGTACAACGCTCCTCTAAGAAAGAGCGTTTCCATAGCCGGCACATTACCACTATGGAAACGCCAGCTAGGGGGTGTCTGCTGGAACGGCTACACAGGGGTGCCTTGCGCTCCATCCTGGGGCTCCCCAAGAACTCCCCAGTAGCAGCGACCCTTGCAGAGGCTGGCGAGTGGCCTCTGTCGCTACGCATGCTCCAGCGGGCACTCGGGCACATCGACCGCCTCCACCATGCCGCCGATGGAAGGGCCCTGCTGGAACGCCTTCGATGTCAGCCGCACTCTCGGATGGGTGGCCTTTGCCAGCTGTACCACCAGATGATCCCGGATCCACCCGTGCCTGTTGGTCCTCCACCGCCACACCACCGCCCACCTGAGGTCCATCTATCACTGGACGGGGCAAGGAAGCGACGCACACCTGCGGCCGCTCTGCAGCAGGAAGCTTCCTGCAAACTACAGGAACAACTGAAGGGGCGGCTCCAGGTGTTCACAGATGGATCCGTGCTGCCAGACGGGACCGCAGCAGCAGCATGCGTCATCCCTGCCAGGGCCTGCAGCAGGCAGTGCCGGCTGCCTTTCCCTGCAAGCTCCACAGCCGCGGAGTTGGCGGGACTCCATCTGGCTGCAGATGTACTGGCGGAGGACATCCCTGAAGAACCGGTTGCCATTCTCTGCGACAGCAAGGCGGCGCTGCAGACCTTGGCTAGCCACCGACGTGCTGGGCTGACCGGAAGCCTCCTGGCGACAAAATTTGAGGCCCTTGCTGCTACCGGAGTGTCCGTCTCCTTCCACTGGCTGCCCTCGCACGTGGGCATAGCTGGCAACGAGGAGGCGGATACACTTGCGAAAGCTGCCCACCTCCCTAGTGTCCCGCTGACCCAGGCAGTGGCGGCGAGGGACTACTCCCAGGCCCGCCTCCAGCGCCTCCTCGTCTCGATTCACCCTGACCCAAGGGTGGCAAGCGGGCAAGGCCCCAAGCCACTTCCCGAGAAGGGCCTTACGAGGAGAGCCAGGGCCACACTCCTGCGACTGCGGACTGGCTGCATCTGGACAGCAGCCCGCCGACACGCCAAGGGCCTCTGTGCCTCTCCAGCCTGCAGCCACTGCGGGGATCCTGAGACTCTCGAACACCTCCTCTGTGCCTGTCCCGGACTTGCACAGGAACGTTCGAGGGTCATCTCAGCCTACCGGAGGCAGGGACTTCCAGCCACCACACTCCACCACTTGCTGTTCCCGACTCGCCCCCGTCTACCAGCGCTGCAGACTCTGGTGGACTTCACAGATGAGACGGGCATCGCAGCCTATCACTGAGCCCGGGTTGCCCTCCCCCGCCTCCCCTTTCCGCCGGCTTACTTCTGCAGTGCTGAGCGAACCTTGACATCTCTCATTACCTTTCTGTCCTTTTTATTTCCCATCATCCCCTCCCCAAGACGCTGCGCCGTGCTCCCAGTTTGGGCTGCAGAAATAAGCGTCTTTTCCTTACCATAATCACTACCACCACCACCATAGCCAACGCGCCCCTTTCGCTCTCTCTCTGTCTCTCTCTCACACAAGACAGCAGAGGCATGCGCCGGGAGGCAGGCGCCGGGAGAGAGAGAGAGGCACGCGCCGGGAGGCACGCGGGTTACGCCTGACGCCTGACGCGTGACAAGGTTAGACTAAGAGGAGCTTCGCCCCTAAAAATACGAACGGCAGATATGACACATATCGATAACGGTGGTTTTCAGCGAGCACTTCGTGCTTTCCTTCCTATATCAGCTTGTTTGTGGAAATTCGTTGTTTTCCCCTTACTGTGATGATTTGTTAGCGTCGTGACGCACGAAGTCCCTTTGTTTGTGTAACTTGCGCGCGTAGGGACTTGCTTTCGCTGCCATGGTACCTGATGAGCGTTTGGCCCACCCTGGTTTGTTGCAGCTGCAAGGACTTAAATTCAAATTGGTCTACCCCATGAAACTGGGAGATCGTGGAGCTCAGCCACTCGTAGACCGGGTAACTACACTGGCGGTGAGTACGCTTAGTGTATGAGAAAGTGAAGCATTTTCATCCATTCAAATTTCACGCACGATCCTGCTTCATTATAAGAAGGAATATACGCGAGCAACGAAAGCTTTGAAAGAGATGCAAGCGGGAAAGCCACCCGGTGAGGATCAGATAACTGCAGATATGTTAAAGGATGATGGGCAGATTATACTGGAGAAAGTTGCAAGCCTGTATACGCAATGCCTAATGACTGCGACCATACCGGAATCTTGGAAGAATGCGAACATCATGCTAATCCATAAGAAAGGCGACACAAAGACTTGAAAAAGTACGGGCTGATTAGCTTACTGTCAGTCGTTTACAAGATGTTTACCAAGGTAATCACTAACAGAATTTGTGCCACCTTAGATTTCAGTCAACCTAAGGAACAAGCAGGGTTTCGTAAAGGCTACTCAACAGTAGACCATATTCACACTATCAGTCAGGTGATAGAGAAATGCGCGGAGTATAATCAACCCCTATATATAGCCTTCATAGATTACGAGAAGGCATTTGACTCGGTCGATACCTCAGCAGTCATGCAGGCATTGCGGAATTAGGGCGTAGACGAGCACTACGTAAGACTACTGGAAGACATCTACAACGGCTCTACAGCCACCATAGTCCTCCATATGGAGAGCAGCAAAATACCTATAAGGAAGGGCGTAAGACAAGGTGACACAATCTATCCAATGTTATTCACAGCATCTTTACAAGAAGTATTTAGAATACTGGATTGGGAACAGGTGGGTGTAAGGGTCAATGGGGAATACCTGAGTAACTTCAGATTTGCTGACGATATAGCTTTGCTAAGTAACTCCGGAGATGAATTATAATGCATGATTACTGACAGTGCGTGATAACTGATTACTGAACAGTGGGCCTGAAAACTAATATGCAGAAAACCAAAGTAATGTTCAATAGCCTTGGGTGAGCACAGGGATTTGAGATAGCTGGCGAGGCATTGGCAGTAGTAAGTGAATATATCTACTTAGCCCAAGTAGTGACCCCTGATCCGAATAATGAGGCTGAGGTAGTTAGGAGGATTAGAATGGGGCGGAGTGCATTCGGCAAGCATCATCAGATAATGACTGGTAGCTTACCATTGTCTCTGAAGAGGGAGGTGTATAACAGCTGCAGCTTAGCGGTACTCACCTACGGGCAGAAACTTGGAGGCTAACTAGGAGGGTTCAGCTTAAATTGAGGAAGACGCAGCGAGCAATGGAACGGAAAATGGTTGGTGTAACATTAAGTGACAAGAAGAGAGCGGAGTAGGTTAGGGAAGAAACGCATGTGAGGGATATAATATTAGAAATTAAGAAGAAATGGGCGTGGGCAGGCCATGTAATGCGAAGACGAGACAACCGTTGGTCATTAAGGGTAACAGAGTGGATTCCTAGTGAAAGCAAGCGTAGTAGGGGGCCGGAAAGTTAGGTGGGCAGATGAGATCAGGAAGTTTGCGGGGATAAATTGGGCCCAGTTAGCACAGGACAAGGATAATTGGAGATCCATGGGAGGGGCCTTTGCCCTGCAGTGGGCGTAGATAGGCTGATGATGATGATGATGATGATGATGATGATGATACGTGAGCATTATGTGCAGGGAGTACTCTCACGTTCATAGGGATGTCGATATCAATAAAAAAAACGGTCATTTCGTTTGTAAAGCTATGATCATACTAAAGAGCAGAATACATTTATTGATTTGTTCGTCACCACGTAGGCTAAATATTTGCTTCCAATACGTAAAAAATGCTTACGTTAAGGTAAAAAGGTTATAATTTCATCTTGTACCTCCTCGGCGACGGCATGAACGGTATGCTGAAATTGGTACCTCGTGGCCCAATGAAAGCTTGACCCCATTGATAGGACGCTAGTCGTCCGCAAGAAATCATTAGTAATTTTAATCCGCCGGAACTCACCGGGATAAGTTAAATGTCGGTGGATTACGGTTACTTAAGGTTATTGGGGCAGAACAGGGAGATCAGGATTCAATAAGTTTAATTAGGTAAATAAAGCGGGGTGGGCGCGTTTGAAAGAAGGCTTCTGTGTAAATGATAAGCTAGTGATAGGCTTGTGATCAATACGTAACGCACACCATTGCAGAATTGACAAAGGAGTGGTTAGGCAACCTTTCAAGCGATAGCCAAGGACACCTAAAGAGTGTTATCGTGGCCGCACGTTTATAATGCAATGTATTTTACATTCATAATTAGGAAAAATTCCTCAATGTTGGAGGAGGGCTATGCCCTTATCCTGCACTTTGTCTCTACCTGTATCCTTCCGACACAGTTATGTATAGTCCAGCTCTCTTGGTAAACCTAATTCAATTCTGTAATGGCCACGGGCATCACAACCGCTACAGTCAAGGAATACCAATCTCTTTCGTCAATGCGCACTTCTTTAAAATTCTCCTACGTGGAAAACCAAGAATGGTTTCGCCTAATAACGTGTAATACTACACAGATTCAGCAGTGCCATTCTGCCGTACGCGAAGTACAGTAGTAGCGTGGTGCTGTGCTCAGAACATAGCTATTTTGATCTGGGAAGGCCGGTGGTAGTTGCCCGGTGCGTGCTATAAATTTAGTATATGATCATAGTAGCTTCTCGCATTCACGGCTAAAAGTGCCACGTGATTACTAGGCAGCCCGAGATAATCTTAACTGTAGTATATTAAGCGACGCGGCTCAAGCTCTCTATAACAGGCAAAAATAACGCCCCACTGCAATGTCGTAAAGTGATTGTTTTAAACAGAGCACTGAACATGAAGCGTTTACTGAACATCAGAAGTTTAACAATATGCATTGTATATTTCAGGGTGGTGACGAGAAAAATGAGCTGAAAGCGTTGATGAAAGTTCTCCCTGCTGCATTCCAAGACGGCATCCAGTATCGCGCGATGTAAGTGCGTATTTTTGCATGGCTTCTAGTGTTATGATTCTATTCTGATTCTTCTAATTTCTACTGTGCAGCGTGGCGCGAGAGAAAGTTAGGAGGGCTGATGGGATGGAGAAACTTGCGAGGTTAACATGGTCGCAGTTAGCACAGGATCACGGTAAACGGAAAATGTGGGCGTGCAAACTGACGCCAGTTTCACAGCAGCAGACGCACGGGATGCAATCGCTGCGCAGATTCGAACTGGCGCGTCTCTTCCGCGTAAATACCCGATGAAATTAGGTCCTGTTTGGGCACTGGAGGGTCCAGCAGTTGATTAAGGAGTTAATCAGAATTAACGGGTTCTCAAAAGAAAAAAATGCGTGCTAAATAAAAAGTTTCCACAGTTACACAAATATTCACAAGCACGACTAGTAGTGAAAACAAAATCAATACAATTGCGTTCATGGCATGGAAACAGGTTGTCCACTTACACACGATATACAACCACTTCCGTTTGAATTAAAAAACACTAAATTGAGCTGTGCGCCCCGGACATCACGAAGAACATCATCACGAAGTGGTGGTCGCTCTCAATCTTAGTCTTCGCACATGATTCGCCTCTCGTGAGCGGCTCTCTCCACTTTTCCATGGTAGTCTCCCCTCACCTCCTCTCTGGACTTCTAACGCCATGTCAGGTGCTCCTCGAAGTAACTTCAAATTCGTTGCGGCTGAAGTATTCGACGATTCGGCAACAATCACGCCTTCATCTCGAACTAACGGTGGGCACGCCCTTGAACGCAGACATGGTACGCAAATCACTCGGTACGGAAACAGTTGCGCAATGCTGCGCTCTCGAAAGTTATTGAACATTACTCGAAGCGCGCAGGGCGAGTTTTTGTCAAGGGTCGTGTGATGTCGGCCGCGGTGTAGCTCTCGCTGTGCGGCCCAGTTTCTCATATGGGTGAATGGAAGACTGCGTTTTCTATATGATGTCGTGTTTCTCGACGAAGTGCGCTCTCTTTTTTTTGGCACGAGTATAATCATCTTTCTTCTTTTTTTTTTCAAATGCGAATGGAATACGTATATCTAGCATTGAGCAGCAAATATTGATGCACAAATGTGTCTTTAGTCAGCATATTTCTCGCATAATTGTATGAACATTGCATTAATAAACTAGCAACGCAAAACACATTGCTAGTAGGAATCCAAGATACGCTCTCTAGACTACCGTTTCATAGTATGACTGTATTGGCAAAATACCGCAGTATAATTAAAGTGCTAACAAATGCTGAAAGCTACCATGAACGAACATTCCTTGTCCCACATTATCAGACCACTGCAGTGCACTGCCTCGAGATACTGCCCAAGGATGCTGCAGGGAAGCGCGTCCTTGGTGCCTGTTAGAGTGTTGAGTATACCAACATATTTGCGTCAGTACCAACAGTCATGCACGTAGCCAGGAGTTTTTTTTTCTTTTGGAGAGGGGGGGGGGTCGCAACACCTAATTTTTCGCAGAAAAGCATAATAATAATAATAATAATAATAATAATAATAATAATAATAATAATAATAATAATATAATAATATAATAATAATAATAATAATAATAATAATAATAATAATAATAATAATAATAATTTTTGACCCTTGAAGGCCCTTTTCAGGGTATAACATAAGGGGGAGGGGGAGATAAAAGCATCAATAACAGCATGGCCATTATTATACAATGCCAAAAAAACTTGCCATGGAATATAGAAGGCGCTTAATTATTAGACGAGAATGAGAACAGAGTGGAATTCAGCACAAGAGGCGAGTTAATCCGAGATGGACCGCAACTTTTTGACACTGCAGTAAAGCTAGTGCGTGTGCACGAGAAAGAACACTTTCCAATCAAGTAATCTCGACGAGAAGGGCCATACAGAGTCAGTGACGGAAAGAGAAGGGACAAAAAGAAAAAAAAAAGGCATGCAAAGGAATCAGACGCCCACTTAAGGATGTGCGGCAAATAAAAAAATATATGTCGGATGCTTTCTCTACCGAACTTCTCACACTCTGTCTGAACAACAGGCGTGCGAGAAGGACGCGAGCCACTTAATGAGAGCAATTCTTAAACGAACAGACATACATATTCGGGATAACAATTATTGACCCACAAAGAATCAAAACACCGATGCTTTCATGACACAACAGACGCAGAACGCTAACATTCGGGTTAGGAAGCAATATTAAAGAATTGAATTGCGAGTGGTTTTGCAATATAGTAAAAGACTAAAAGTCAAGGCAAAAGAAGAGAAACAACGAGCGTGCAGCTTGGCCGAAAAGACTGGTTCACGGTGCAATTTTCATGCGTCGCGGTTTCTCCATAAACACAGTGATAACTTCGTCGACACTGACTTGCATCCGCTGAATGGACATAAGAGCCAGGCCATTAAGCCGCTCTTCAGCGGTTCGGTTCCTCAGATATGTTTTTACTCTTTTCAGTGTCGAGAAGCTGTGTTCTGAAGCAGCTGTACTCAGTGGGAGAGTTGCCAATATCTTGAGGAGTGTGTGAACGTTCGGGATGAGGGCTTTGTCGCATTGAGGTAAAGCGCCTCTCGCAGAGCGGGGAAGTTCCTCATCCTGTATGGTTTGCCATTTAGTTTTCCAGATTTACCATCCACCTTTTAGCCTAAGGACATGTGCTGTTGTCATATCTCTGAGGTAAAAATCGAAGGCCTGCTGCACAGATTCAAATTTGCCTTTGCAGGCGTTATTTGGCAACACAAATGGACCTTTCCTAAACGTACCCCGAGCCACCGCGCGTCGGCGCTGTGCATCGTGGGAGAAAAAGGTCTCCGAGCTCCGTCGTCTGCTGCGGCCGCGCTCGCAGTAGAGAACTTGCAGGCTCGTTGGAGCGGTTGAGGCTCGTCGCTTCACACGCTCTATTTGGAAACAACCACGCGGTTTTCATTCGTTCTTGCATTGTGCGGCTTGGCGTAAGTTATGGAGTAAACATCAAGCACGGCAACGTCCTCGGCAGTATGCCATTGAACACACATTGCCGGTTGCTGTACGGATTAAGCAAACTGACGTGTTAGCTCGGCTACGCTCGTTGCTCTAACACTCGCTGAGGAAAGGTCCTTGCAAAGCAGTCGATGTAACCTTTGCAGCCGCTTGGGTTGAAGTGGGCCCCGCATATCCTACGTGCAATGGTCTGGCGACGCGAAAACCGCCCTCCTCGTCTTTGTCGGTTTAAGCGCTACACACACGGTACGGACGCTCGGGCGTGCGGCATACGACGGTTCCACACACGTGGGGTGACGAGCGATGTGCACGTATAGGCAATGCCCACATCCAGCGTCGGTTACACGCTCGTGAGACATCGTATCCTCGTCATTTTATACAGTCTTGCTTTGTTCTGTAACTGCGCTGAATAACATTGTTCATAAAATACGGCCTTCGCGAGCGACAAACACATAGCCACAGTTCAACATCAGTGACGACTCCGAGGGCAGGCCTAGCTGTAGGCCAACGTCGTAGACGTCGCAATCAATCGTGCGCTCGTCACAAAGTGCTCATTTCTTGGCAACGCGATTAACGTTCCGGCCCTTATGTTGTGCATTAACACATGCGATTAGTTTTGGCGATGCCTCGATGTGAAGCGGAATGGTAGAAACGAAGCGAGCCGCTTCGGTGAAACGGCCCCGCCAATGTTTACTACCCGAACCGCGGCCGATTCCGATCTCTCAAGTGCTCAGGAAACGGGCGCTGCTTTGAAGGTTGGCCCACTGTAAATATAACATTACTCTATCGGGGATTTCGTGTCAGAAACAAATCATTAGATTTTCTACGCGGTTCCGGCAAATTACCGCCGGTACTATGGTCGGGTCGCATCGCTGGACGTCGCAATGGATTCAGGATCGTACCGTGAGCTGAGCGGTTTATGCACTGTACCCATCCCCTCTTCGGATTCTCGATTTCGGGAAACTAATGGAATAAAATGTGCGTATGTTCTTTGTGTTGTTATTACATCCAGCAACACGGGACGTCAGTCAGGAAACCGACAAACCGAGCAACGCAGGACGGAGACGGCATGGGCGAGGGCCTCGCTTTTCGCCTGTGTTCTTTTTTCCCATAGTGCTTCGCCCCTGCCCGTCAGGGGAAGACGCGGCGCTGCGATTTTAGGCAATGCCCACATCCACGACCTTGATGGATATAGAGACACCAACGGGAGGCTATCGCTCGATCTCTGCGAGCAGCATAGTCTTGAGATAATTAACACGGGGCCCCAGTGTGATGGGCAGATCACGTTGGAGGTCAGAAACAGGCAGTCGAACATTGACTATTGTCTTATGACAGAAGGAATCTATGGAAAACAGAGAAATGAGAATAGACGAGGACGGGGTGAACAGCTTGGGTAGTGATCATAAGCGCATAACATTGCAACTGGGATATAAAACTGAAAATAATAACGTAGAATCAAACTTTGGCAGCTCGTATTTAAATGACAAACAAATAACAAATATAGCCGCAAGGGTAGAGGAAGAAGTAGGCAAATTACCAGGCGAGGACTGGGGGTATAGTGAGCTGGTACATGAAATGACGAAATAAATACGAAAAGAGAAGAAAACTATTTGCTGGAAAGGAAAGAGAAAGCCAAGAAGATGGTGGAACAAGGAAATCCGGGAAGCGATCGAAAAGCGACGTAAAGCATCGAGGGAGCACAGACAGGCAAAAGGGGAGAAGCGGCCGCAAGTCGAAGTCACCGAAAGATGGGAAATGTATTTAGAGGAAAAATCCATTGTACAGAAATTGGTCGAGGCAAAAATAAAAGGTGAAAGCGAACGCTGGGTGACAGAAATTCATGACAAAAGGAAGGCCGCGCCTAGGACATAAAAGCTTTAGGTAAAATGTCTGGCACATTGCAACAACATATTGTTGATGAAAGAGGAAATCAATTGGAAGGGTACGAATCGCTTGGTTACATCCAGAAGGTAACAGCCGATTCGTTTAAAACGATCGTCCAAGAGATTTCCCCAGTATATAAAACCATGACGAAGAGCGAAACTAAGGAACAGCTAGAACTTGAGAATTTCAACTGGAAAAAGGCCGAAGGAAAAATTCCAAAAGCGCACTGCTCTGGGTTTAGATGGGGTTCCCGTCTGTCTCATTAACGAATTAGAACATAACACTAAAGAAGCACTATTGAAAGCCATAGAAAAATGCTTACAGGAGAGGGAAATACCGTACAGTTGGCAAAAAAGCAGAATGAACTTAATCTGTAATGGAGGCAAGGGGGAAAAGACCGCTAACCGCTAACCGCTAACCATTACATCGGTACCATACAGGATGGCTATGCAAGCAGTAAAATTAAAAATAGAAGCCTGGCCAGAACATAACAATATTTTGGGAGAACTTCAGAATGGATTTCGAGTAGACAGGCGGTTAGACGATAACCAATTTGTTCTTACTCACTGTGTAGAAATATCTAAAATACAAAGCAGGCCCTTGTATATGGCTTTTCTAGACATCACTGGGGCGTATGACAATGTTAATCAGGAAATATTGTGGTATATATTGGAAGGAATGGGCATAGGCGACGATTGTGTACAGCTTTTGAGGGAGATATATCGAGAAAATACAGTTTGCGTAGAATGGGAAGGAATCAGTAGCATATAGAACGTTGATATTAGCAAGGGGCTGAGACAGGGATGTCCTTTGTAGCCGCTGTTATTCATGCTGTACATGGTTAGAATGGAAAAAAGCGCTTGGAGAGAGCAACATTGGTTTTAACCTGTCCCACAAACAGGGCGGCGTGATGACTAAGCAGATGCTTCCGGATTTATTTTATGCTGACGATATTGTCTTATTCGCGGACACTCAAGATGATATACAACGGCTGGTAAATATATGCGGAAAGGAAGGCGAGGCTCTAGGACTAGGATTTAGTGCGACAAAATGTGGATTGATGGTATTCAATGGTCCCAACGACCAGGCGGTGTCCGTGCAGGGCCAAGCAATACCGAGATTAAGCGAATACAAGTGCCTTGGGGTATGGGTAAATGAGGGTGATAGATACATGGAGGTACACGAAAAAGCCTTGGCAGCAAAGGGAAAGAGGAACGCTGCAATAATGAAGCACAGAGCGTTATGGGGACACAATAGGTACGAGGTGCTTGGGGGTCTGTGGAAAGGGGTAATGGTACCGGGGCTTACATTTGGGAACTCAGTGGTGTGCATGAGGCCAGAGATACAATCAGGAATGTATGTGAATCAAAGAACTGCTGGACGCCTAGCGTTGGGTCCTCATGGGAAAACGACAAATGAGACTGCCAAGGGCGATATGAGATGGACGAGTTTTGAGGCAAGGGAAGCCCAGAGCAAAATAAGGTTTGGAGAGAGGCTAAGGAATATGAAAGGGAGTAAGTGGGCAGTGAAGGTATTCCGTTATTTATATAGAAAGAGCGTTGACACGCAGTGGAGAAAGAGAACTAGGAGGCTCACCAGTAAATATACGGCTCTAAGAGAACTGACAACAAAAGAGGGTACAGCAAAAATTCAGAGAGGCGGAGAAGATTTACTGCATGGCAGCGATGGAAAAAAACCGACTCTGAATGACTACCGGAAGGGCAAAAACGAAATAAAGAGGGAGGTATTTGATGATAATTCAAGAGGGAGCGCTTTACTGTTTGAAGCGAGATCGGGCTGCCTTAGAACGCGTAGTTATAAAGCGAAATTCAGTAAAGAAGAAGAAAAATGCACATGCTGTGAGGAAGATAGGGAAACGATGGAGCATGTTCTCATTGAAGGCGGAAATATCCGCCCAGATGTGCGTTTGGGCACTACCCTACATGAAGCCTTGGGTTTTAGGGAGAACGACGGGAAGCTGAACATAGCTGCGATTGAAATAAGTAAGAGACGGTTAGAATACTAATGGCAGAAAACTAGAGGGAACGGACAAAAATAATTATACGGAAAAATATGGACTTTCTGCCATATGGGGCTGGGAACTGGTCTATAAATTTCCGTTTTTGCTATAGTATGATCGATGATCGATTTGATTGAAGTAGATTTAAAAAGGTATGAGGAAAACTTAAAGAGAGAGAGAGAGAGAGAAAAAAGAAAAGTTCTTAAATCTTCTTACGAGCCTGGTGGCGCACATGTCACCGCCCCGTTGCAAAGGGGACGCTCATAGCATCCATCCATCCTAAGGCGTGACTTTATCGGGCCGCACGAGCGAGCGCTGTTTCCCCTCCTCAAGAATTCTTGCTCCGTGGCTCCACCACTTGTGACAGGTGTGATGACGTCGCAGCGTCGGAAGCATCCCCCTCCCGCTCCCATCAGCTCCGAGTGGATATCTGCAGCTTTTCCCGTGTCCCTGGGAGCCATCTGATGTATGGTCCTCTTCCGGTGGCACTCAGCAGAAATCGATGCATTCTCACAGCCGTTGATCACTTGATACGGTATGCGGAAACAGCTTGTGTCACCTCTGCCGGGGCTTCAGAAGTCGCTCAATTTATACTTCTATCGTTAATACTGCGTCACGGTCCTCCTCGCGTCATGCTGAGCGACCGTGGAAAAGCTTTTCTATCGCCGTTGGTGCACGAGGTGCTTAAATCCTCAGGAACCACCCACGTTACAACGTTCAGTTATCATCCTAAACCAACGGCTTAAACGAGATATTTCATTGAACGCTTTCCGACATGATCAATATGCGCATTCAACCAGGTCACAAAAAACGGGACGCCATTTTGCCCTTTGTAAATTTCACGTATGAAATCGCCGTAGAACGCACGACTGGGTACTCGTCTTTCTACCTTGTCTACGGCCGTTCGTCTTCTTCCTCCCTTAACTGCTCTTTCTTTGCTGCGCTTCGCAAAGCACCTTCATCCTCCCCAGAAGACTGTTTGTCCCGCCTCCTGCATTCTCGACAACTCGCCCGTATCAACAATGACGCAAGGCAAGAGGACCGCAATGAAGCATGTCGCCACAACGTGTTCTTTCGCCCTGGTAATCAGGTGATGCTATCTGCACAAATTCGCTCTCCGGCTTGTATGACAAATTTCAATTTAGGGTAGTCAGCAACTACTCAGTCTTGGCGCAGACGTCCCCTGTTGTCGCTCCAACTGGCCGCCGCTGCTGTGCTACCGAATTTGTTCACGTTTCTCGCATGAAGCCTGCCCCCATCACTTTAGGTTTCGGTCGAGATGGTCACTTTTCCGAGAGGGGGGTGGATTGGTGTGAGAACTTACCAGTCTCATAATCATCGATTGTCGATTGTAGGTTCTGGTCTGGTAGGTTCTGGGCTCATGACTCATGAGCGAGGCTCAGCCGAAATGACAATGGCTCAGCGGAAAATATTCATACTCAAAAGAAGTGGAGCCATTACAGCTCTTTGTGAAGAGGAAAATCGGTGGAACAGCTGCTGCATCTCTACTTTTTAGAACTCCATCCGGACCACGCGTACATCATGGAATTATAAAGATGTACCCTCAAAATTTTGGGAATAATCATACTACAAACATATTGTATTAAGATTATTCTGCTTTATTAAAGACGGCTACACCAATCGCCGTGCGTGCTATCACGGGCTCGTTCTTTTGTGGGCGAGGCCTTGTGCACGCTAGATCATGTATGAAGAAGCAAAAGCCAAGGTCCCTGCGAATGGCATGGTAGGTGCATGTTTCTTGGAATTCAAGTCTGGAAATGTTGCTAACCCGGCGAATGATACGATTCCACGACATGGAATGGTGTGGTTGTCTCAATTCTTTTCTCCGAGAGATATCTTGTAAATAGCACCTAGCAGCAGCTCTGTGAAAACCACTGAACTTATACGGACACGGCTACTAAGTGTAGGTAACACTGATGGCAGGTGTCGTGCTCATTAGCGTGAAGCGCTAAAAATATTGCTACTCAAAAGCCCAAGGACTCGGTTAGAAAGTGGACACGGATACTAAGTAAAGCAAACACATATGCCATGAGCATGGCTAAGCAAAAACGACAGTGCCTCACCGACAAAGTGTTCACGCTTAAATCAAATGGAAATCGGTTCAAATGAGGGTATTAAGCTAAGGAAAGTTATGGTAGTACAAGTCATAGTCATGTAAGACTTTAGAAGATGACATTGACTCCGCCATGAAATACTAACACTGAAACTGATTAAACGGGTCGTAATGTTGCTGTACAGTGAAAGGAACACTAAAAGAAAGAAGTAAAGGAAGGGGGGAAGGAAGTCAAGGGCTTGTTTATTTGTTAGACAGAACCTAAAGAAGCCAACAAAAAATGAAGCCAAGACAACCGTAGGGGATGTGAATCGTGGTTTTTAACTGCTGTGAGATAATCAGAACATAAGTGGAAAGGAATGCAAGTGGACGAAGAAACACCTACAGTCGGCAGCGACGGACGACATTTGAATATCGCTTCCGACGCTCTACCAAGCGACATAAGCAGGTAGTCTTTCCCCTATCAAAATTATTGGGTAGTTACATGTGCGTGTAATCCCGGGAGCCTTGACCAGCGCCATTCGCAGCCGTGGCGGCGTATATGGAACAACCTTGTTACAAGGAGGCGTCACGTAGCACGTCACATTAGTGGAAGCTTGTTGCTGACCAATAAACCCTCACATGCTACCTCAAGGCAGCAATTAGTCTACCGGAACGTGGCCCAACCTATGAAATAACGAGTAAGGGGAATAAAGGCTCAACTCGTCTACTGGTGAGACGCAACCTGTCATGACGAACAAAGGAAACTAGTACGAGTTATTCGTGAAGTACATGGCAACAAAACTGACGATGCATGAGTGAAGTAAGATCAACACTCATAAATCATAGGAATGGGTACAGAAGGGAGCAATCATGAGGGAGACACTAAAGGGTGGTGGTAGAAGTTACTGTAATGAGCGTGACTCGGCGAAACTGGCAATGAGTCACACACAAAAAAAAAACAAAGAAAACGTAGAAGCTCAGGAACTATTGAAATTGGTTCAGAGCATTTCCATGGAATGGAATGGGTCATACTAAAGCTCTCTCTAACCTTTTCGTCTCTAATTTTACACCGAACTCCTTTGAAGAACGCTCATTTCGCGTGATATCCTTTGGACTTACACGTGTTGCTTTACTTGCGTTTAAAAGTGGATATTTCTACTGACCTAAGCCTGCGAAAATAAATGTCAGATCTCCATCGCCCATCACCCATTGCCTCCCGCTTACAGTGCATTTTTTCGCCCACGCATTCTTTGCACTTTAGTGAGGTATCTCGTGGCATTAGCATCTTACTACCTTTCACGTTTTTGTAAAGAGTATACTTTGCCACTCACGTGGGCAAAGGTCAGCTTACAAATTTGGCCTCGTATAGCCGCGGTAAAGAGTTATCTTACCGTTTGAGGTTCTTTGACTCGTACTTTATTACTTTAATTTTTCAGCTGGCCTCTAGACACCTTCGCTCATGAGCCAGTCTACGTTCACCATCAGAACACACTGTGTAAGTTCCAGCGTAGTTATGTTGTCCTAGCGGGGTGTTTGTAGTTTTCTTAGTTATCGGAGAGGCTTGGCAAATTAGCGGAATTGCTATTGACTACATTAGTCAGCGCTGCAAGAGAAAGCAATTGTTGGAAATGCTGGGCTGTTCTACGGAACAGCGGGTGAATCTTGTTCAGTTTGCACATCCATGTTTCGCCATATGGCAGACTCAGCTGTAGAATCGAAGCTTGATCGTGACAGTAACGGGTCACATTATCAGGAACCCATGCCAGCTAAGATACCTATGGATATATAAGCTAGTGGTTGCTGTCTGACACCACTCCACCTCCTAAGTCTCATGTAAATGTGACTACGATATTTAAGACACAGGTGTCCTAAAGTGGTGAACCTGAAACGAGCGGTAGGGCCTTGTAACATGGACGCTTCTGAGTTTTGTACAAAGTGTAAGCTTCACCCAGGTGGTTAAGGGGTGGGGTAGATCTAGACCTGCGCACCAGAAACGTGGTGCAATTGCGACGCACATAGCGGGCTATTGCTGAATAACTTTTTCCGCATAGCACGTTTCATCTTGAGCCTCTACAAGGGTTCTGCGTTCACCCTTTAACTGCGCATTTCGCCGAGCGAGTTAGAGGCGCCGTAAAACGTTGGCACGTCGATGTGTGTACGGCACGGCGAAGACAACAGATCGTCACTGCTGAGTTCCCGCTCTTCTTGCGGCATTTTTTTTTAGGGGCGAAGCTCCTTAAAGCGGCACCCGTTCGTCCCTCGTCGTAGTCGTAGTCGTAGTGCGTAACCAGTCTTACGCTTTGACCTCCAAGGTGGTGCCGGTGGGAGATTTCTCCTGTGCGTTGTTGAACAATAAAAAAAATTCGCAGCGTGCGCGTTAACTAAAAACCGAATTCTTCTGTCTCTCATTCCCCATTAGCAGCCATTGGCATGTTCCAGTAGGAAACGTTAGTAGAAGTAGAAGTGTTAAAAGCCAACTTCTGCTGTCTCTCATTCCCAGTAGCAGCCATTGTTTACCTCCAAGGTAGTGCCTGGTGAGATTTCTCCTGTGCGTGATTAAACAATAAAAATTTTGTTCAAAACGCCGTTGATTGATGAAATAAACCAACGAAAGACGCCAGATGTTTTCTAAAAGCAAAACGAAAAGACGCCAGATGTTTCTAAAGCAAAACGAAAAGACGCCAGCTGCTTAACGAAAGACGCCAGATGTTTCTAAAGCAAAACGAAAAGACGCCAGCTGCTTAACGAAAGACGCCAGGTAAAGCAATGGTTTTCATCTGCAACCAGTGCAAGAACCACTTAGCTTACATTTCACCGACCACAAAGCGGTCATAATGAAAGGACAACGGAAACCAGCAATAAAAGTTTGATAAAACATTTAATCAATCGTTTCACGTCATTTTTATCGGGCGAATTAACGGAAGAAATTTCACGGTTTAACAGATGATTACTTCCAGGAGCTTCGCCCAATCTCATCATCATTCACCTCGTGGATCTGCCGTCAATTTTTTTATAATCGGTAGCGCCGCCGAATACGTGGGTAGCGTTAAATTATTAGAGGCAAGATTACGCGCATGCAGATGTTATCCCGTGACATCCAGCAACCTTCTTTAGGAAAAATGATGGATTGTCTTTAAAGATTTTGGTGTGCACACTCGGTGTGCATGACATGTGACTCATGATGTCATCATGTGGAAGCGTCACCAATCCACTATATTTGTTTTTTCTAGACGTACCCTACTCTGTCTTCGCCTGGGCCTACATGGACAAGAATAGCAAGCTGTAAGGCTCCTCTTTTTCACGCCATATTGACTGCTTTCACTTGACTCTGGCCCTCAGAGGCTTGCGCGCTGCATTCCGGCAACATACATTGTCGCATATGTCACAACCAAATGCCAATTCTTCGTCAAAGATGACCAACGTCAAGCGTTCGCAAATTCAACAAGAACTTGCATGTGCTATTCTTCTTTTGTTAGAGATCCGAACCCAGTTCCCACTGAATAGCTGACCAATGAGGGAGAACAAATATATCCCTGGTTTGAATCGCGTTATTTCGCCATTGATGTTTTCTTTCTTCTTTCAACGAGCTTCGTGGCTGCTTTTATTCGAAGTCATTTTGCGAATATCAGTGCTGGCTTTCTCGTTTCACTCTAGTTTATAGTGCTAGAATGCTCAATACCTATCGGAATGCACTTAAGGAGGTCGCAGCGGCGTTCGCTGGGCAAAGTACATGCACACAAAGAGCGTGATCAGTACGAAACACCTTGTTTATATACAGCACACAGGACGTACGTACATATTATTGTCGATGACATTGGCAGCGAGTCATCTGTGCGGCTGAGACGTCGCTATAGAATTCGTGTGGCCTGAATTGAAAAACATTATTTCTTTGTAAGCCCATTATTATATCTACCTTTAAGTGGAAAAATACGTTGTTACTGCCCTGCATAACACAGAGGCTTCCCGTGTTTGCACAGAGCTTTTACGCTCAATGTCAAATCAAATAAGATCACACATTCCAACTCCCTAATGGGTAGCTGTAAGCACTTTTCGGAACTAATTGCTGTGTTCAAACCATTTTCGTTTTAGCAATTGATCAAACGACCGATGTGTCTCGGAGCTAACATCACGTGTCCCCTAAAGCCTATCTTGCTGACGTAGCATCAGCCACTTTCGCCTTGCGCTGTTGCTTCTCAGCACCTACGCACCTTGTCGGTTTTCAACGATAGACAAGGTGACGCCTTTTCTCTGCTTGTCTCCAACAGCTTTCACGAGCTGGCTGCACCTTCGCTTCAGACAAGCCTTCTCCGACTCAGATAACGAACTCGATTCGCTTTGTCTTAGCATGAGTACCAGCGCCGTATCGACCAGCCTCTAATCCACAATAATTTCAGATAATTATCCGACACCTGCTCGGCAGGCGTTTGAGGTAATCGCTCGATATGCTATTCTACTAAGCAAGCGCTCTAATATAGAAATAGCATAATGAGGCACATAGCGTTTAAGTAATTAGCGGTTCGTTACATTTCATTGAAAGTGCACGTGTTCAAGTGTCTCTTTGCTTAATTGCGCAGTGGCATACAGAGCCAGCAATCAGATTATCTGCAGAATCTGCTGTTAGCTATATCAGTTGTCGTAGATTTCGCTTACCAATATTTTGATGCACTGGTGGATGTCGCTAGGGGAACGCTCCCCTAGAAAGTATCGCTTCGTCGTGTCATTTCCGTCCGAATGCGGTGGTGCCATCAGGATACACATGCAAGCCGGACAACTATCTGGACTGCGTTAGTAGACGTATGTTTCTTGAAGCAAAGCAAATCGGCCATTTCATATATCACAACCCTACAGCAAAATAACTAACCCTATTGAGCGGGGTGGGGAACAAAAGTACAAGGCCGAGAAGGGCCTTACGCATAAAATACTGTGAGGCCACAAACACGAACGCAATATATGAGGAGTAGACAGAGCAGTCCATTCGTGCCCGTGTGTGTACGCCTTACCTTATTTGATAATAAATTAACAACCTCTACTTCAGCTTCCCGTCTTTCTGAAACTTGAGTCAACACCTCCGTTAAAAGCAGACGCTTTGCCTTTCTGGCACCTTGTTAGGCAGGCAAAACGACTTGTCAAAGCATCTTGTCGAAAGCAAGGCGTCTTGTCAGAAGGCAAAGCGAGATGCCTTGTCGCCCTTAACCGGACACCAATTAGATGCAAATCGTAAAGCGGCGTAGTGAACATATAAGGCCCATTCGTTCCATGTATCTGCTAAGTGTCCGGTCGTGTGATAGATATAGCTCTGGCTCCTATCGTCATATCTTGGGTAGTTATGGGTTCGAATACTAGCGGGTGTTACTTTTTCATTGTTAAACGTGTGTTAATTTTTTATTTTTTTCTAATATATACATCTGTGACGAAATTACGTCAGTGATTTCTTGATGTACCCAGGCATAAAACGCTTTCGCGTTAAAATGTATGAGCAAAGTATGACACCGCAGCAAATTTCCCGAGTAACCTTCAAAGAGTTTTTGTATATGAACCTTGCCAAGAAATATCTCGAATATTTCTCGCTGAGCAGTTGCTCGGTAGTGCTCAATGTGAGTGCCACGATTCGTTTCCCCTGTTCAAAACCTCACAGCGTAAAAAATACCCTCTGAACCGTATGGGCCTTATAACAGAGGAAATGCAGGCGGGTGTTTAGAGTCACTGTTATAAAGATATTGCAATTCCGACCGTAATGTACAGCAGACAATAAACAGAAAATGAAGGCGGTGTATTTCTTTCAGACAGCCGATTTAAGTAATAGTACCTCTGAGATTTTTTCGCAGCCGCAAAGTGTGATTACATGTGAATTTTCACAAGACGTTCATTCAATCGCCTTTCAGCCCCTTCAACATCCCAGTCTACGGATTCAAGATTGTTCGAGAGCTATTCAAGGTCTTTGACTATCGAAGTAAGTATGTGCCTACAATGCGGCCACAATAGCACACACACAAACGAGAACCCCCACATGCATAAGTACAAAAAACGCGCGCGCAAGCTATGGGCGGGGGGGGGGGGGTGCATGTGACTACGTCTAGGGTAATACGGAGTTACATTTACCCCAGAGCGGGAAAAGCATATTTTAATATTTTGACAGCCCTTGCTTGGCTACAGATTGTCCCTGCTGCATAGAAAAAAAAACGCTTATGACTTTCTCAACATATGCAGCTGTAGTTAGTCGAACATTTCACGCAGGTCAGTGGTGGGCCAATCAGCCTACGACGTCCATGTTGAGTTACCAAAAGCTGGAACAGTGCGTGCAGAAACTCGAGACACAGTACGGGGTAAGCCTACCGCTCCACGAGCTGCGGACTCTACTAGCTATTTCTGTAACCATTCGCGCTGCCATTGTCATCCGAAACCTTTGTTATAGCTGTGCGAATGTTATGAAACTGTATAGTGTCTGGCGGGCATATAAAGTGACGTACTCTGCTTATTTACACTCTTCATCACTTTCTGTCTGTAATTCGCGCCTGCAGGCGGTCCATCATAGGGGACATGGGCCGCTGCTTGACAGTTCCTTGGGCGGAGCCGCAGGCGGACCCCGCACAGAAAGATGTCAAATTTTTGGTGGCCTCTCACGATAGACATGGCTGATTCGCGCGTTTTTTTTTTAAGTTTGTCATAATTATCTGCGGCGTGGAGTCTAGGTGGCGGCTTGCGACTATGCGTCCCCAAGGTGGCTACCGACTATAATACTAACAGCAGCCCCACATTTCACTGCCAACTCTCGCTACCAGGTGTCACGGGGACACTTTGACAGAAATGAAGGCGCACGCGCGCCCCTGCGGTATCTCTATACAAGGACAATCCAGCAATAAAACGCGGGTACGCACGTACAGAATATAGATGTAGCAACAACACAGCGACGCCACTTACGGGGCTGCTTTTCACAGACATTTGTGCATATGGGAAATTGATTACAAATTGTCCGCGGAACGTGTAAGTTTGATGTTGACCGGCTTCTGTTTGCGGTTGTGTTCCGTCAGTGCGCAATTTTCGGGGCGTCGTGAACACTACGGTAAACCATACTGCACCGAATCTTGCTTCGCATCGTCGCGTTGTGCAACGTATTGAGCAGAAGATAAATCGCTGCTCGCTCGAGTGATCCCTTAGCACAGAGGTTTCCACCGCGAAAAATCATTAACCGAATTTTGGTTGCCACCACCGCCGCGAAAACATATGTGTGTATAGATGTATTCCATATGCAATCGGGCTTTGTATTTTTTTTTCTTTTTGCAAATCCCGCCTTCAGCAGCACGCGTGCTCTGGCAGCAACGGGTTCTCAGCGGTTCGAAGACAATGTGCGTAAGTTAAATGCAGGCGGTACAGTAGCACAGTAACAAAGGTACTTGCAGTCACCTACACCAACATGTTCATTTAATGCGCGTGTACTAGTCCTCGCGAGGTACACGCTGGGGTAGCGGCCTTTTGCAATGTCTTGACGATCGCCTATTTCCGTAGTTGGGAATGCGCGCTTTAGTGCTGCGTATGTATTTCTCTATGCAGCACTCGGTGGTAGCTTTTCATGCAAATTCACATCAACTTTTCCGCATCATGCAATAGGAGCTATCAGAATGAACGTGGACCGCAGGAAGCAAGGTGACGCACAGCCTCCATAAGTTTTCCAATGAGAAGCATTTTTCATTTTATTTCATGCTTTTGCAATGCTATGTTGCAAACACCCCCTTCTAGACCTGCTGCGCGGCCTCTGCACTATGAATGTCAAGTATTCCGTATTACTGCATTACTCTGTGAAGCGACTGACCTTGAGCACATAAGGCTATATAGAGTTTCCGTTGTCACAGGAGCACCAGTGTGGGTTTTTTTGAAACTGAGAATTAGGCAACTCAGCCATCCACACGAGACGAATAATAACGGGTATCCTGAGTACTCAAAACAACGGCATGGCCATAGGCCCTCCTATTCGCCTGGCATCCTAGTCACTCGCTGCTTAAACCGACTTTGCACTATGTTCGTTCCGGTATGACATGATCATGCGGCGCGAATCCTTGTTCGATCGCCACCATTTATCACATTTTCTCCCAGCTTATTCGCTACCGTGTAGTGTGTTACACGGTAACAAATATGTTGAGAGAAAACAGCTTTAACAAAACAAACAGGTTTAACAAAAGAGTTTTGTTAAATCTGTTTGGTACAACAACCTCAGCCGTAAAATTGAGAGGTCAGTATTTTAGCAATTTATTTTCATTCACAAGATATGTTGTTTTCCTTGCATGCGTCCCATTGTCATACCGCGATTCACCCAAAAGATGTCTGTCGTAATTTTTATTAGGATCTAAATATCAACTCCATCCATGTCTTTTTCATGATGCGCATTGCCATCAGTATGCACAGAACCCTGGTCTATCAATGAACATACAGAACACTGACGCATACAGCACGTGCTGAATGCTTGATAACTCGCAGAAACAAACCTGTACAAAAGTGGAGTTTCATTTAATATTGCTATGTTGCGCAGTGACATTTACACCTTTAGTTCATTCTCTAGGTGTGATCCATTGACTCGCACAGAGAGGCTTGTTTCCTGCCTCCACATAAAAGCTGGTCAATAGATTGACGCTAGTATGATTTTCGAGAAATATGTGGCCATGCAGCAAGATATGTTTGTGTTGTACTTAAAACCGATATTCGTAAAAGCATTTACGAGAAGGTGAAGAAGGGGAAGAGGGAAGCATGAACAAGGAGAGACAGAAAATGACTGTGCTGAAGAAAAGAAATGGAAGACGAAGAGGACAACAACACGGAAGCAGAAGAGAATGAGGAAGACGAGTACGACAATGAGACGATGTAGGAAAAGGAAGCGACTCATGACAAGAGAAAGAATACGACGAAAGATAATGACAAGGGGACGATGACGAGGAAACTGATTGCAACAAGGAAAAAGAGGAAACGGACGACGACCAAAAAGAAGTGGACTGAGAGAAATTGGTTTTACTGAAGGAGCAGGCTCCGTGAGCCCAAAGGTGGGTGGCCTCCTCAGTCCAGGTAGCCATGGCTAACTGCTGCCGCTGGAGCCCTGTCCACCGACCATAGACTATAGTTCTTGCATCAGCGTCAGAGCCTCCCACTGGTCCACTGTCTCCTTCATCTAGAATAGGTGCTTAGTTAAAGGGCCACTCCGGCGATTTTGCAGTGTCCACTGGTCGCAATAATATTAGTCCTCGGTGCAGTAATAATACACTCCATGCCACCCTGTCGGAAGTCATTTAGTTTTTGCTGCAAATGAATTTAAAAATTTTTAGCGGATTCCAGTGATGGTCACCTTGTGCTTTTGACGTCATTACCTTCAACGCTGCCTACCCGACCAGCCGGGCCGTCAAAAGCAAAACGGCGATGCTTCAGCACTATAATCGTGACTGTCTATGTTTCAGACAAACCTAGCATAACTCAATACATTGTCTAATGCCCCTGCCACTATCATTTTATCATTCTTCTGTCACCAGCTCCATATTATGATGAGGGGAGGGCATGATGTCATCGCATACGCTGCACAAACCGTCCACCCGTTTCGGTTTCGATTTGAACACATTGTTTTGGTATTTTTATAATCACTGGTGCGTTCCTGAGCGAAATGAACCACCCTAGCTGCTACAGAACTCTGAGCACCATTGGAAGAGAGCGACATGAGAAAAAAAAATTCATGCATCTCCACAAAGTGAACCATGACGAGTGGGGGAAGCACTGGGGATCGTTCGGTGTTACCGTAAATCACCCGTGACCTTGCCCACTGATGCATGTATATGAATGACAACATGTGTGTATATTTACACATGCGTTGTCACTTATGCTTCTGGTCTTATTACGTTCCTGCGCTCCCACGTCGTAGGTCGTGCCCGAGTTTCCGGATTGCTTTTAGTTAACGCGCACGCTGCGAATCCTTATGGTTCAACTACGCACAAGAGAAATCTCCCACCGGCACTACATTGCAGGTCAAGATCCAGTGCCTATATATAGGTGGCCGGTGAACGGTTGTGCAGTGCGAGCAGCCAGTTTTTCGATCAAGAAACTCGCGAGCAGACGCTGCCTGCGTCAGCGTTATCTCTCGCGGACGAGGGCCCGTTCTTGTTCCTTGCCAGCTTGGGCCAGCTGTTGCGCATGCGCAGTGGTAGTCTGGACGGCGCAGGGACGGAACACGCTCGACCATAAGCTGCTTCGCATCAAGAATTGCCCGCATATCTTCGTGCTTCGCTGCAAATGTCGTCGAAAGACGATGCTCTTTCTGCCGGTCGTACTACGCTGCGTTAAAGTCCTGGATATCTTGGGAAAGTACCGTCTTTTAACTGGAGCCGCCACGCCGAGCACCCTCCTCTCCCACCCTTCCACCCCTCCGCTACACGGGCCGTCGCCCGGGAAATACGAGCGAACCTCTTTCCTTTTTTATGTTTTCTTTTTTCGCCATACCGGCTCTCGCCACCTCTATGAAGAATGCCCATGTCACACTGATAACGAACGTTCTGTGCGTGACATGGCATTCTTGATAGGAAAGTGGCGCGGGCCGGGTTATAGGGCCGGCCGCACGCACGGTGGCCGTTTGGGAGAGGATATAGATAAGGTTTGGGACACTTGGGAGAGGAGGGTTGGACACTTTGGAGAGGATATGGAGGAGAGTGTCGCTACTTCTCTATTAAGGGACTTTTGCGCTGCGTTAAGTCCCGTATATAGAGAAAGTAGCGCACTCTCCTCCAATCCTCTCCAAAGTGTCCTAACCCTCCCTCCAAAGGTCCAACCCTCCTCTCCCAAGTGTCCAAACCTTATCTATATCCTCTCCCAACGGCCACCGTGCTGGCGCCGCCCTATAACCCGGCCCGCGCCACTTTCCTACAGAATGCCATGTCACGCACAGCACGTTCGTTATCAGTGTGACATGGCATTCTTGATAGGATAGTGGCGAGAGCAGGGTACGGCGAAAAAAGAAAACATAAAAAAGAAAGAGGTTCGCGCGTATTTCCCGGGCGACGGCCGTTGTAGCGGAGAGGTGGAAGGTGGGAGAGGAGGGTGCTCGGCGTGGCGGCTCCAGTTTAAAAGAAAGGCGGTACTTTCCAAGAATATCCCAGGGACTTTACGCTGCGTGAGATATGGACGCCATCTGGGAGCGCCGTCGGGAAACATGAGCTTGTGACGAATCTCTGGGCAACTGCCAGGTGGCAGCACCAAATCGTCGGCAGAGGCCTTTTTCGTGCATAGCGTGGGCAAGTGCTTAAACTTTGGCCGCGTGGCGGAATCGTGTGACAGACAAACAGAAAGACAGACCAAAATTTCTGCGTTCAAGTATCTCAAGAAATACTATCGTCTTTAATCTGGTGAAAAAAAATCACCCATCTCCACTAACGTGAATCATGACGAGTGGCGAAGCACTGGGTATCGTACCGGTATGTCACCGTATGTTACCCGCGCGTTGCCACTGCGAATGTGACATGCGTGCCATAAAGTGTAGATATATATAAAAATGTATTTGTTGATTCCTCTTTAATGCTGTTGCATTTAATCCTGTTGCTATAATTCGTATATCGTCTTCAGTTCTGTACGCACATGCACACATATGTTTCGACTATAGCAACGGTTTTGTATGTACCGTGACAGCGAGAGTCGACGGCCCCGCCGCGGTGTCTAGGGCTATGGTACTCGGCTGCTGATCCGAGCATCGCGGGATCGAATCCCGGCCGCGGCGGCTGCATTTCGATGGAGGCGAAATGTTGAGACCCGTGTGCTGTGCGATGTCAGTGCACGTTAAATAACGCCAGGTGGTCGAAATTTCTGGAGCCCTCCACTGTGGCGTCTCTCATAATCAGAGCTGGTTTTGGGACGTTAAACCCCACAAAAAAAAAACAGCGAGAGTCGACGACAAAGCTTGCCCGGGCGCATTAGCAGAAGCTCGTGAGAATCGTTTCTGACCCGACAACCCATACATGTACACCGTCTGGGAGCACTGCCTCCAGGATCGGCCCACACTGCAGTGCTATGCCGTGACGGACGGACAACGCGGACGGACAAGGCTCGACCCTAAGGTGCTTCGCCCATAAAAAACCACCGGCGTTCCCCTTTATGCCTGGTAGCACCTGCTGGTGGTGGAGTCGATTGCACGTAATGATTATTCTTGCACACCAAGGTCATATGGCTCATTGTATTAGGTGCGCCCGGCGGTTGCCCCGCCGATGTGGTCTAGGGGCTACGGTACACGGCTGCTGATCGAAAGGTCGCGAGGCCGAATTCCAGGCCGCGGCTGCCTTTCAATGATGGAGGTATGTTGAGGCATGCGTACTGCGTGGTTCCAGCGCAAGTTAATGAACACCCGGTGCTCGACATTTCTGGAGCTCTTTACAACGGCGTCTCTCATGATCACATCGTGGTTATGGGACTTAAACCACAAAAAATATTACTGTAATTCACTGCCAGGTGGGCAGATTTGCAGTGCCGGCCCTACGTCCCCGGGTACATAGCATGCGGCAGCATTTCATGCGGTACGTTCCAGCCGGTAGCCGGTCCCCCCTTTTGAAATAGAAACTTGCTTTTTTGCGTTCCACTTTTCGAATAGTGTCAAGTCAAAGGCTAGTGATCAGTGTGCAACGCACCATATAGATCAGTACTAACCTTATCAGGAAGAGCTCTTCTGATGGAGCTGTCTCTTTGTGCCGTTGATATTTTATTTGCGCTTACACTTTCGTTCGCAGGTGGAAAACTCCGTCGAAACGTACGAGACTATCGCCGAAATCGCTGCTGTCAACCTGCTGTACGACGTAAGGGACACTACTAACTCTGTGTTTCAAGTAGCGGTGTTCGCTCGTTTCAAGCTCTATCATTGTGAAAGCGGTGTTCTTTAAAGGAGCCCTGCAACGCTTTTCCAAGTGATTGTCGAGTTACACCTGTGTAGGAGCCCATTGTCTCCGCCTCACTAATCATCTGCCGCATAAAATTTGCCGAGTCTGTTCGGTGTATTAGGGAAGTCGCCGCGTCCAAGTCTGAGGAGAATTCTACCACCCGAGCGCGTTCACTTCTTTCCTAGCGACGAGCGCGCTGTATCTCCACAGGGGGCG
>JABSTT010003677.1:0-27288 GCA_013339685.2 Hyalomma asiaticum | reverse complement strand
AAAGGAGCCCTGCAACGCTTTTCCAAGTGATTGTCGAGTTACACCTGTGTAGGAGCCCATTGTCTCCGCTCACTAATCATCTGCCGCATAAAATTTGCCGAGTCTGTTCGGTGTATTAGGGAAGTCGCCGCGTCCAAGTCTGAGGAGAATTCTACCACCCGAGCGCGTTCACTTCTTTCCTAGCGACGAGCGCGCTGTATCTCCACAGGGGGCGGTGAAATAGGGAGAGCACCAGGACCCAGGACTCCCGCGACACCATGGACTCCCGCGACACCTCCCGCGGAAATGGGGGCGTCGGCTTAGATTCGAGTGCCATAATTTGACCGCAGCCGCCACCTACCTAAAGGCCCGGCCGTGCAAGCGGCATGCCGGTTCACCATGCGCCGATCTTAGGCTACTCTATGGACACAGCTCTGCATGCGCGTCCGAGGCTCGTTTTCGCGACATCCTACGGTAGCTGCATGGTGAAGAGGTTGGTCAAGCTCAGAGGTAGAGTGATGGTCACCGTGGCTACTCAGGCCAACCGCGTCTTCTGCTTAGTGCTGTCCATTGTTCCGAAATCTCGCAGGCCCACGTTCATGAGGTGAGGGTCGTCGAGCCGGCGAGATTGTACGCCGGCAAGGGTGGCGTGCAATCCTACTGTGGCGTGGCGTGGCGCGGAGGATCTCGTACTGTGGCGTGGCGCGGAGGTTCGCCGAGGCGTGAGCATGTGAGCAGCGCGAGCACGGAGTTGATCAGTTTTCTGGAAGCGATCGTGCAGTATAGTGGTGCCTCAAACAGGTTCTCGCGAAACGCCTGTGCGAACTGTGCTTCAGAAGCGATCGCACCAACCAAGCGGTGCCACTACAGCGCGGCCTTTAGGCGAAAGGTCGTTCGCCACACGGAGAAAACATCAAACCTGCAAGCGTAGCAGGAGTTCGGCGTGCACGAAAAGAATGTGCGACGATGGCGGAAACAGCGGGCCGAACTCTTCAGCTGCGTAGCAACTCGCATGGCGTTTACTGGACCAAAGACAGGCCGACACCATGAGGAGGAAGAAGTTGTCGCTGATTTCATCAGGGAACATAGGGAAGTGGGAATGCCCAGGAGGACAGAAATTATTCAGGCGAAGTTCAGCGAAGTTGCCTTCGTGAAGGGTGTCGCATGAGCCAATTTTAAGGCAAGCAGGGGCTGTGCAGCGTGCTTCGCGAAACGATTCGGGTTCAACCTGAGACGACGGACCTCCATGTGTCAGAAGCTGCCCGCCGCCTGCGAGGAGAAGCTTGTGAAGTTTCTGCGATACGTAATGAACAAACGACGAGAAAAGGGCTACCAACTGGGCGGCATACACCGTGAACAAAAATTGGCAGATCCCACGTGCAGTGGGAATCAAGGAAATGCGAAGCACGCATAAGGAACGTGAAATGGATTTGCATTGTTGTCTCGCTATACCGAGTTCGGTACATATGAAGTTAACGAAACGGCCACAAGAGCACCACGACTGTGGCATGTAAACCATGCCGCTCATACACGCATGTCATGATTCTAACGTTATGACTTGTCATTTAAGTTCGTCATGCAGTCGTGTTGTGCGATAGCAATTTTGGTATACATACCTTTAAGGAAACGAGTGGCATGTAGAGCATGCCGCTAATGACATGCATGTCACGATTTTCATGTTATGACCTGTCATTTATGATCGTCATGCAGTCATGTTGTGCCAAACCAATTTTCGTATAGGCTCCGTGCAGTCGAGTTTTCCATGTCCGACATCAGCGCCAGAATTCACTGCCTGGCGGAGAGAAGAAGCAAAATTGGGCAGACTGTGACAGGGAAATACGCGAACGCGATGCGCGTCTCCAACGAAACGCGTGGCCTGTAAATCATGTCATTCATGACATGCATATCATGATTTTCATGTCATGACCTGTCATTTATGTTCGCCATGCAGTCATATTGTGGCATACCAATTTTTGTATACATCCCATTAACGTGACGACCAGGAGAGCACCAAGACTGTGACATGTAAATCATGCCGCTCATGACACGCATGTCATGATTTTCATACTATGACCTGCCATTTATGTTCGTCAGGCAGTCATGTTGTGCGATAACAATTTTCGCATGCATCCCATTAGCGAAACGGCTAGGAGAGCAGTAAGACCGTGGCATGTAAATCATGCCGCTCGTGACATGCATCTCATGATTTTCATGTTATGACCTGTCATTTATGTTCGTCATGTAGTCATGATGTGGCATACCAATTTTCGTAAACATCCGATTAGCGAAACGTCCAGGAGAGCACAAAATCGTAGGCGGCTAGATAGATAGATAGATAGATAGATAGATAGATAGATAGATAGATAGATAGATAGATAGATAGATAGATAGATAGATAGATAGATACGCTCAAACTCGCCGAAGTTCGCTAAGAAATGCTTCGCATTTAAAAGGGTGCGAAGGAAGTCAAGCTCAGGACGGCGGGCTACGAAAAGCAGCGAACGACAGTAATGTTGCGCTGCACCGACGATGGACGAAAGCTTCCCCCATGCATAATTTTCAAGCGGAAGACTGTAGCAGCTGGCGAAAAGTTCCCCAGAAATGTTGTCGTGCACGTTGACGGCAAATATTGGATATCCAGCAGCTTGATGGAGGACTGGGTGAAAACGGTTTGGTTTGGACTAGAAGCAGTCACTTCTAGTCCTCTAGTCCCACCGTGACCACCTGACTGACGGCGTGGAGAGCAAACATTCTCGTGCTGGGACCGACATTGCCATAATCCCTGGTGGCATGACCAGCTAGCTCCAGCCGCTTGACGTCGCCATTAATAAGGCCTTTAAAGACAGGCTTCGCAAGCACTATACCTACTGGCTTACGTCGAATGAACACCAGCTCACTGCAACCGGGCACAGCACATCAAGCGTGCTTCGCTAGGCCAGCTGACAAACTGGATCACCGCGGCGTGGAACGAAATTCCAGATAAAATGATCATCAGAGCCTTCAAAAAGTGCTGCATATCCAACGCGATGGAAAGAAGCGAGGACGATGCCCTCTGGCAACTCAGCGACAAGGAGGATATCGGTGATCCGGACGATGACGACAGCGAATTAACTTTCGATGTAATGCGTGCCCGCAGAGTGTGCGCTTGTGGAATAAAAATGCTGGGTTTTCTGCTGATAAAACGGTGTTTCCTTTTTTTTAATTCGGCCTGCATTCGAGGTAGGTTATTTTTTTCTGTCCTTGCGAATTTCTGGGGTAGACCTGCTATTGAAGGCGGCCTAGATCCGAGTAAATATGGCACATAAAGTGCGAAAAAAAGACCAAATAAGAAAAGAACGACACAGGCCTTCATCATTTATTGTCCCATTAAAATATCATAGTCTAGAAGAGCATGAAATAGTTCAACACAGAAGAGATATGTTATACTTAACGACAACAGATCTGCTTAAGCCTCCACTTTCTTTCGTCGTCGTTAAACTATTTCAGCGTGAATATTTCGAACGATTCGCTTGTAAACCAGCTTACAGTATTTGTAAAGAACTATGAATCCTTCGAGCTTAACTAGAAAGCTAGAGGTAAAATTAAGGAGGATGCAGCTTGCATTGGAAAGAAAAATGATAGCTGTAATACTAAAATATTAAAAAAACAAGCGGAGTGGATAAGAGAAGAAACAGGAGTAGCTCATATTTTTATATACATTTAAAAAAAAGTGGACCTGTGCAGGGCATATCATGAGGAGGACAGATAACAGATGGGCAGTAACAGCGACGGAATGGATACCAAGGGAAGAAAGACTTAAGAGGGGCAGGTAAAATATTGGATGAAACCATGAAATTAAGAATTTCGCGGGCATAAAGTGGGACCAACTCGCTCAGGAAAGGGCAAACTGGAAATCATTGGAAGTGGTATTCGTACTGCAGGAGACTTAAAATAGGCTGATGATCATAATATATTTTTCTTCCAAAAACTCAAACGGTGGGCATAGCAGAAACCTCTACCCAACGATATAGTGGATTAATGTAGTGGAGAATGGAGGGCAGAGGGCTAGGTGTGTGGTTATTTCGCAGTATAGGTAGATACCGAGTACTAGGCATGGTGTGCGGATATTGGGAAGCGGGTGGTTGTTTGGCCAGATAGAGTTTACTGAGTTTTACTTGGTTTTAGGCATGATGGTCGCTACCTAGATATTGGGCAAAATGCATGTATATTGGACAGTTATCTAGGTGGTTGGATAATGGGATACAGTCACGGAGGATGAGAACACCTCGGGTTACTTCAAATGTCAGTTCGTGGTTTTTTGCTGAATTCTCACGTGGTTGCGTTAGAGATCTGACTTTCTGGTTAAGATAAACCATGAGAAAAAAGAAATCCCACGTGTTATTGCAAAGGCTTCATCAAGTCAGAACCTTCATCAAGTAGGCCAGTGGCCGTAGACAGAAAATTTATTTACTCTTGGACATTCTTGGTGTGCTTTTTGCCTAGCTGGGCAGGTTTGGTAAAAAATGAAGGAATCGTCTCATTGCGGCAAAATGTTGGGCATCTGTGATTGTGTGAAGACAGTCTGAAGGATATCCATAATGCGACATAAAGTTCAAAAAAGAGAACCTACGAAAGATAGTAATAGTTTGTTTAAGTCAAGAACGTGCTGGTGTGTTTTTAAACTCCCTTTTCTTGCCCTACTAAACATATTGTAAAGGCGTGCCGTATTTGAGTCGTGCTCTAGGTAATATTTCACAAAATACTAAATATGTACCAGTTTTTACATAATTTCTTTCCCTGATATTGAATTTTGAAGTTCGATACCTGTGACTTGTCAAGTGCGCGTTGCGGGATGCAACCAGCTTAGTGTTCGTGCACTCTTCACTAGTTGTGACTGTGTTTTAAAAATGGGCCAATCTAAATAAATAATGAAAATTGCCCAACTCTTATAGGCTTCCCTTTAAACTACGCATTTAACAGGGGAGATGGCCTTGTTAATTAGCGCCGACATAGTTTATTTCTGTAGTTATAGCTGCGATTGCCTTAAATTTAAGAAGCTTCTCTGCAAGTGCACGATATCCAAGAAGTACGACTTCGGGCTCGCGCGCAGGGACATTAGTCCCTTCAAAGAAACAACGAACAAACAATGGATCATGCACAGGGGGAGTAATGGACGGAACACAAGATAATATGACAGGGGTTGGCCAATGCCTACGTGTTTGTTTTGAGTGCATCTTCTCTGTGTTATGTTATCATTGCCATGACCTATAGTGCCACTACAAGTGGTGAATTTCTACCGTGCTGCCCAATTTTAGTATTGTCATATGAAGGAGCGAGTTTCGATTTTTGGTACCATATATGTGTTGGCGGCGCCGGCTGAACATACTCGTGTCTCGAGAGGCACTTCAGGCTTTCGCCTTCGATATACAAATGCACTCAAGGCCTAATTCTTACACCAGTTGGCTTAAATTCTGGGGCATTCATGTTTGAATCTCGATGTCGCGTGTCCTTGCCGCAGTCACGGTGGACCCGCTATGCTTGATCTCATATCTCTGATTGACGATGCACCGTGGGAAACCAGTGGAAACAAAAATTAAAGCACGCTTGCGTACGAAACTGAATATTAAACACCAAACACTTGTAGCGTTCCCTAAATTTTTCAGATTACATCCGTTCCCCAAAAAGAGCGCCAAGGCTTTATCATTGCGTACTATTTGGGCCATAAATGTTCGCTAAGGCATGCCCGTCTAAGAAAATACAAACGAACGAGCGAGACAAATCACGTGTCGCATTACTGAGGTCGTATTTTTCAGACATGTTTTGAAGAAACAGAACCGGAATATAACATTTACAAGCGCATCTATCAGTCAAGCAGTGGTACACTAATTAGGCGCACGTCACAGGGCAGATTTCGATAGAAATGTACCGCATGCGCTGCTCGGGTCACGCAAGTGCGGAACATCTGTTGGCTCTGATCAGCACTCCAAAGGTTAAATCTCGTGTGTAATTACATATCTGTGGGATGACATTCACATGATGACGAATTACAAGATTCGTTGGCGCATATACGAATCACGGCTAAAAAGCGCGAGAACAGGGATGGGGAGACATTATCGAGGAGTAACTCGAGAGGCGCAAGGTGTTGTGGCCGCCACATGGCCTCAAACATGGCGTAAAATATAAACATGTGTGAAACTATGTCGTACTGTGTATTATGCTATGAACATTATGAGGAGGAGGGAGGAGGCAAGGAGGTTAAGCTGGGCGTAGCCCGGGTAAAGGGGAGACAAACTTCCATAATCTCAAAGTTAGGGACACCAAAAAACAATTCGCAGCTCCCTCACAGCATAATAAGACGACTTGACGAAAAAAGCGAACACACTTTTTCATATCACAAAAATTAATGACACCTGCACTTCCCCCTCTTCAAGATCTTTCAATTGCAAAGGTTTCAAGGCGTGTGCCACATAACGAAACTTTATGGCACTGCTCTAAACGACATACTGTATATCAAGGAGCACGGCATGCAGCTACGATCAAACAAGATATTCTTGGAAGTGTGTTTCCGATTGTAACATATATAATTTTGAGAGTTTATTGACGCATTTTAACGCGAAAGTGTTTTATGCCGGGGTCCACTACAACCCCATACATCATTTCCGTAATGGAAGTGAGGCAGTAAAGTTTACATGTAATAACTACAATGAACACACGCGGAAAAATTTTCTTGGATGCGCTGAAAATCGAGAATCGGATGCGCTGAAAATCGAAGGCAGGTTCCAAAGTGCGACCTGAAGCGCGCGCGCGGAGCTGCGCCGCCTGTACCCTTTCGTCGTGGATGGTTTTTCCCGGTGGCCGCAGGTTAGGGTGCCTCGATGCGCGCTACTTTGTGCAGGGTGGTGACAACCCCCCGCCATATTGAATCACACGAGCCCTTGGACTCAGCTGTTCTGGAGTTGATAAACAGGTTACAGCTTGTTCCTGGGCCTCGCACGAAGCACGGGCACCAAACAGACGCACACCACTCGCCGTGATTCAAAATGGCGTTCCAGCCGTCAATGGTTCTCAGCACCCTGCACAGAGTAGCGTGTATCGAGGCACCCGAGTCGCGGCCTACTCTGCGAGCGCGATGGCAAGACGAAAACTGCTTCGTTAAGCGCCCAAAGACGGCAACGAAGATGGCGGGTATATGTAAAACAAGTAAACATGATTGATGGCCTTGTCGGCCGGCATTTACGTAAATATCGACTGTGTCTAGCTATTACGCGAACTACTTCAGTTACCACAAGGGCAAGGGGATGGTCAGGAATGTTATGAAGGCGATGCGTGAACTTGGGTTCATCCATGTCAAATGGTGCCGTATCAGGGAAACACCGACAGACATGGGCAAGTTCCCCCCGATGTAAAATGAACATTCAACTGCTTATGTGAAGACACATCCAACTTTCGTGTGTAATGACGCAACGTGACCCATAAAATAAAGTACCAATCTTGCGTGTAATAGCAAACGAATGATCCCATCTGGGCGGTTAGACGCGGAAAATCATTTAGGCGAGCTGCTTCACTGATATGCAAGGCGTAGGCTTCAAGTGCTTGTTGGTGTCTAGCATCTTCACGGGTAGCAGGGATAGTCGGCATTTGTGCCATACCGCAACAAAAGTACCGTTGTCCGAACGTGACGAATGCCACAGTACTAGAGCATGGCCTCTGGGAACGAGTGGTCCCTCCCAAAGTTTAGGATTTCAGACGTATAACCAGGGGGTCTATTTAGAGAGCCGTGCCTAGCAAACGCCTTTCCGGAAAGGTTAACATCCCATTCCGTTAGGTCTGTGCTGTCGCTTAATCATTGTCCTGGTGCTTCGGTTAACTCGTGCGTTATACTAGCCTGTGCCAGAGGCAGCGATATCAGTGATGTGGTAGCTGCGCCAATAGACAAATCCTGCTACATTCGGTAACATTCTGCTGAACTATCGCAATTATGTACCAGAATCGCGCCAAACACGTGTGTTCGTATACTCAGCACGCGACCAAACTTCAAGCACGTCCATCCTAACTTCGCGATGGCGCGAAATTGACACTTCACGCTGGTATCAATGAGCGAATGGTCGAGATGCGTGCGGTTCTCGCCAATGGACACAGAAATACATTCTAGTTAACTTATTATTTATCAGACGTACCAGCCTTTTTGTAAAATGTGCACCGAGTAAAGTTCGGATGTTTCCGCTTCCCTGCATGTTTGTAACTCTAAAAGCTCTGAAGAAAAGAAAAAGACATAGTTAGCGACAATTTTGAAGTGCCGAGTATAAGAGCATAACGCAGACACCGTTTCCACTAAAGGTTTCCAAACTTTAGCTACACTCATAATGCGGTCACCACCGAAGGAAGAAAGAGTTAGCCGACGACACGTGAGCGCTCCGGTGACGTGATGCGCGCTAAGGCAAGCTACTCTTCGCGCCTGCACACTCACATTTTGAAGAGTCACATGACGGCACTGAGAGTGCAGAAAGCCGCACGCCCACGTAGTCACGCTCAAAAACATTGCGAACGTACTTAGGGCTGCTCGCTTTGTGCTTCTATTCCAGTTGCGACTTGTAGTCCACAGTTCACGCCGAATACCTTGAAAGAAAGGCGCAAATTGAGACATTAAATAAGTGAGACTACAGGACGACAGCGTGTACCTGGTGGCTCAATTTATGTGACGTCTTCAAGGTGCTTCACCAGCCCCTCAACAAGCACTACTAAGACACGGTAGGTGCAGTGTAGTTTCATGTGTAGTGCATTGTGTCGGTGGCGGTGTACCCGCCGCCTTATTGTGTGCACGATGTGTCGCCGACGAAGGCAGACACTTTTGCTGCCGCAGAGAAATGCCTCAATTAACTCGACCACTTCTTGACGACATATCAGGTCACGGCGACAGTTGATGTGCTTGAAGCATCTGCTGTACAGTCTCGGTCAAGTTATTGAAACGCTTCCGATGAACACTGGCCACTATGGCGCTCAGTTGTCGATGTACCATTTTCACTGCACGTGAGGAAAGCTACACTTGTGTGACATCTTCACACAGTTTATATTCTATTTTAGATCGATTTTTATTGCTCCCTCGCACTTCCCGAATACGTAGTGAAAATTACGTATCGTAACCAACGCCCTAGACTTTTTCTTCAAGATTTAGCCTTCGATAAAACGCGCCCCCAAGGCCAACTCGGTAGAGGCGTCCGACTTGTCCTGCAGCGCGACAGTGCGTTGTGCGGTAACAGGCTCACGGAGAAGGAACCTGGGGCGCAGCAAACAGGATTTCCCTATTATCGCATAAATCTCGGCAGCAGACGCTTTTCTTACTGCCCTGCGGTCGTCTGACCACGCATCTTTAGTAGAATGGATGATTGGACTAGTTGGTACTGCATCTTTTTAGGAAAACATGCATCTGTCTTTCTCTTTTCGTCGGCTTGCCTGCTTCCTCCTTGCCCTTAACGCTGTCGAGTAGCTAAAATGTACACCACTGTTATGCTATGTCATCCCGCTGAGCGATTCAGCTGATAAAAATATAGTTCGTGAGAGAATGCTGGATGAATTCGGTACAACATTATTAGCTATACAAGTGCAGTCAACAAAAGAAACACCACAGAAGTTTACATCACTAGAGTATAACAGTATTGTATACTCATATTTTGTTGTCCAGTGTAACACCGTGCTTCTTAAGATACCTTTGCGTGATGAGTCGTACTGCTCCATAGTCGCTTAGTTTGCAAATACCGCGCTTGCTTTTTTCTCCCTGTTAACATGAGCACACTTCAGCAGCACCTCAATCCTCCTTTGAGAACAGAGTACTAATTAGCTCCTCTTGCAAGATATTTGAGAATTTCTTAACTGTGTCGTTGCCTCTGCGGTGCCTGAGGTAACACAAGTTTTATTTCAACACGGATGGTATCCCGTGAAATAAAAAAAATAACAGTATTTGTTTCAGAACAAAATTTATTTCCTCACTAAACTTGTGCATATTTGTATACTTACTTTAGGAAACGTACGCGACATTGAAAATATCCATGTTATTCAATGTATGAAAATTTTGTACGAGACGTAATCTTCCTCAGTTTTTCGTCTCAGTGGCTGTCTCTCCATTTTGTCTGCACGAAGGGCAGTGTGTGACAAATGCCCTTTTACAGTCACTATGAAGGTGGTGAGCCGTATTTGCTAACACCATTGCTACGCACTGTACTCCCTCTGAAAAAAAATTGAGAGATGGTTAATATGCGAGTGATGAACTTCGATGAATTGGACATGTTTGCGAAATAGGTTTCCGGGAGAGCTTTCGGAAGCCCTACGGCATCGATGGGAACATCACATAGAGGAGCGTCTCACAACATTGTTTGAGGACTTCAACATATCAGCGTCTTCGTTGTACCATTTTCCCTGCACATGTGGAAAACTGCCTTGTGTGACGTCTTCAAACTGTGTATGTTCTGTTTTAGATGGTTTTCTATTGCGCTATAAACTGTCCCACAGTATTGCCGTAGATATTAACAGCACAGAAACATGTACTATAAAGGTGCACAGAGTAGGTTGTACAAACAAAGCACACCTATACCGCCTATACATTGCCTGAAGAATTGCAATGTACCTAAAGAATGAATAACTGGAAATCATAAACAGCTATGAATCTGCATCCGACTCCTCACTGCCGTGAAATTGATTAATGAAGACAACACAGAGAAACGGAAAAAGCTTTCCGCTTGATATTTCGTGACCTCCGGCATTAAACGTCTGTAAAGAACGTATGCTCACTATAGTCCGTCCAGCGCATGCGCGGGTCGCCGAACCAGAGCACCCTTGGTGACCCGACCGAACGAAAAATGAAAGAAATTACGCTTTACGTGCATTTATGAGTAGTCATGAGCGAGCGCGCATGCTCGCGGTCATGAGAACACCGCAAGCAACCCTTACAATTTCACCATTTCGTCGCGGCGGCCATTATGCCACTTTGGTGCGGACCGACAAGACGCTGGTTCGATCCCCGCCGCGGCCGTCACATTTTCGATGAAAGCGGAAATGCGGCCGAAAATGTTACTATTGCGCGTTATCAGTGTATGTTAGAGAACTCGGGCAGGCCCAAATTTCAGGAGCCCTCCGCTATGGCGCGCATCATAATCGTAGCGTTGTTTCCACAAGTGAAACTCCTCTTATTACTTTTCTACTTCGGTTGTGCACGACCTGCTAAAAGGATTCAGACTTGCTTCGACTGTTCATCATAAGCCCGCTAAACGACTCACTAAGGACCGAATGATTACCGATGCCGATACTGATCTAAGTAATTTTTCGAGCCCCTAGGCACACTTGGTGAAAGTTCGGGCGCGTAACAACTATGTATCTTCCAATGCACTTGCTGACCTAAAACAGCAAGAAATCACTTTGCGATCATAGCGCCTGGCGCTACTATCATTCAAATCCATGGTGATGGCAGTGGAATGCAATGGCTACACGCTTTTACCCGGGCACCGTGGCCAGCCGGTGAGAGGAAGTCACGTCAACTGCTGAAAAATCCATCTATCACCGAGAAATCCTCACATTAGCGAACGTTAACCACTGCATAAGCAACATTGGCAAATGACGCTCAAAATTTCAGAGGCCTTATACCGAGAAATGTCTCGAAGGGCGACAGTATCTTGTTTAGTCACGTAGGTCTGAAGCGTTCAAGAACTGAAATCTGCCGGGGACGTCGTCTTCGCACAGGCCGTTGGTGTATCTAACGTCTCGCAAAAAAAGTGAACGCACTGGGCGAACGCAGACCAGCGCGAGTATGGAAATTTCAAGTGTAACAGCTTGTTAGCAGTGTCTAGCTTGACCAACGCCACCTAGGTGCGTTGCTTTACTGTGACTTCCTTTTGTTGAAGGTAGTCACAACGTTGCTTCAGTTATTCCTTTAAAGCACACGACAACTGGAGAATAATTCGGGCATTGTGCAATGCATCTTTGCAAGTCGCCAAGCAAAGCAAGCTCTTAGCATACTTACTGCCGCGCTACGCGAAAAAATTGACGGCAGATCCACGAGGTGAATGATGATGAGATTGGGCGAAGCTCCTGGAAGTAATCATCGGTTAAACCGTGAAATTTCTTCCATTAATTCGCCCGATAAAATTGACGTGAAACGATTGACAAACCTGTATGGCGATATGGTTTTGAATATAAAACCATTGCTTTAGAAAACACCTGGCGTCTTTCGTTAAGCAGTTGGCGTCTTTTCGTTTTGCTTTAGAAACATCTGGCGTCTTTTTGTTTTGCTTTTAGAAAACATCTGGCGTCTTTCGTTGGTTTATTTCATCAATCAACGGCGTTTTGAACAAAACTTTTATTGTTTAATCACGCACAGGAGAAATCTCACCAGGCACTACCTTGGAGGTAAACAATGGCTGCTAATGGGAATGAGAGACAGAAGAAGTCGGCTTTTATAGCTAACACTTACACTTCTACTTCTACTAACATTTCCTACTGGAACTTGCCAATGGCTGCTAATGGGGAATGAGAGACAGAAGAATTCGGCTTTTAGTTAACGCGCACGCTGGGAATTTTTTATTGTTCAACAACGCACAGGAGAAATCTCCCACCGGCACCACCTTCGAGGTCAAAGCGTAAGACTGGTTACGCACTACGACTACGACGAGGGACGAACGGGTGCCGCTTTAAGGAGCTTCGGCCCTAAAAAGCGCGGTTCATCAAAGCAAGCACACTAAAAGCAGCGCTCGTTTGAAAACCCTACAATGAAGGTAGTGCACAAAAGCACAGCGAAAACTTCATTGAAATGCTGTGATGCTATGCATGGGTTTTTACTCCACGTATCCAATAGCACGAGAAACCGCTGCGGTGTAAAATTCACGTCACCCTAAATTTCTACGGAGCCTGCACTCGATTTTGCGGCTTGTTCAACGAGCAAGTCAGTTTCAAACGAGACACCAAGGAAGATGCTACGTCAGCAAAGGGCACACTGTGGCCTTTGCCGACACATCCCCGATACGATCCCTGTGTAACTGACTTTTTGTTGGGTAAACGAGTGGCATAATTCATCGCTAGACAGCACTTGCTCATCTAGTGTTGGTATTATGAAAGCGAAAATATTCATTAGTGATAGAGGCTCAGAGAGGCGTTCATCGCGATTACTAAGCCCGGAAAAATATTAATTTTACGTTGAGTAAGAAGCTTCCACATCTATTAAATGCGCACGAGCTTCCTGAAAGTTCTGCGCTGCAAACAGGTGATTGCTAATTTTTCTTTTCAAAATCTTTACTTTTGCCTTGCGCAGTTCCGCGGAACTAATTTGCCATAATGCTGGTATTGTGCTATAAAACAGTTTACAAGTCAGGGCATGTGTGTTATGAAAGAGGCAAATAGGCAGAAGGCGGGCTGAGAATACTCATAGCGGGGGGAGCGCTGTGAGATCTTTGTGGAAGAAGGAATATAGTAGCGGTAGGAGATTATAAGAACTGATTTATTATGGGCGAAGAACTGATTTATTTTTCTGACAAGAACTACCGGAGATGCCCATGGGCTGTTGGACGGCTGAATGACATCGTCCTCAAGCATCTCTTGCACTTGTCTCTTTATAACCTCTCGTTCCTTCGGTGATACTCTGTACGGGTGCTGGTATACAGGCCGGGTCACTTCGTCTGTTATGATACGGTGTTTAACCGTCCGCGTGCGCTGCACTCTTGACGATGTAGAGAAGCATTCTGCAAAATCATTTATGAGGTCTTCCATAATTTTCTTCTCGGCTGGCAATAGATGTGGGCTGATTGTAACTGCTGCTGCGGCGTCGAGCGTAGTTTTCTCAGTAGGTGGCCCTGACTCCAGGTCACATACGCCTGTCACTGCACTAATACTGTGCAGGAAGGCGATGGCAGTGTTCTTGGCGACATGCTGAAGTTCATTCCCGAAATTTGTCAGCAATACACTGGCATGCCCGTCACATAAGCGAATGAGGCCTCGAGCTACGCAGATACCTTTTTTCAGTAGTAGATCAATATTGCCCTCCGCTATACCCTCAGAATCGACGAATGATTCGTTCCTTACTCGAACCAGCAAACTGCATCGTGGTGGCACAGTTACGTCGGTGTCCACAGCCCGCAAGGCAGTGCAGTCTGGATCATTGGAGTCCTTCGTGTCAATGGCCAGATTCGTCGAGAAGGAAACGCTAGCTTTTTGGAAGACGATTATGGCACCGTTTGACTGCAAAAAATCCATTCCCAGTATTGCGTCCCTTGAGCATTCCGGAAGTACTATAAATTCGAAAACGTAAGTAACACCTCGAGTCAAGATTCTTGCCGTGCATCTTCCCAGAGGTGTAATGAGGTGACTGCCTGCCGTACTATCTACGCTCCACTCCACGGTGTAAGTACCTTTTAGATGCAAAGCAGCTCTTTGACTATCCTGTGTAACGCTCTCCCTCCGTACGTCCGTACAACGCGCCGCAACGCGCTCCCCTCGCCGAAGGTGTTGGAGCGGTGCCAAGTAGGTCACGCCGCAGCTGCGCGTCGATGTCACGTTCCCCTCGCAGTGCATGCTGACGTCACTCTCCCCCTCGCCTGCCGCGCGCTCGTCGCAGCGTCCGTGCGTCCGTAACACCTGTCGCTACCGCCGCTCGCCACATCGCCGACTCGTCGGTTCACGCGCAAAATTAACACCATCTTCCCAAGGGGAACCCTGATGGGATGCGAAGCACCCGCGTTAGCCCCGTTAAACCCGTGACGCCACCCGTGCGCAACGCTGCTGCTTCGCATCCCATCAGGGTTCCCTTTGGGAAGATGGTGTTAATTTTTTGAGCTCCTTTGCCAGTGCGTGGCTTAACACGGAATAATCAGCACCGGTATCTACTAAAGCATTCGATTCACGCCCGTCCACGGCAATGAACAAATCTGAAGAAATTTTCTGCGTACTTATCTTAGTCGTCTATTTCGGTTCGTCGCTGCTGCGCTGGGCCCTTGACGGAGTGTCTTCACTTTGACGAACGTCAGCGGCCTTGCCTCCCCATATCGCTGGCTTTAGTTTTCGTGACGTGGGCTCACTGAACGACGCCTTGGTGAACTCGAAGATGGTCGCGGACTAGGCGACCGGTAGCGAGCAGACGCTGATGACCGTGGCTCGTGTTGGGGACCGGCAGCTGGAAGTCGACTTCTCGTTAGGTAATCTTCGACCTCCATCGGTCGTTCACTGTCACGAGGACAAGGCGCGTTGATAGAGAACCCGCGAAGACCGACCCGTCGATATGGGCACCATCTGTAAAGGTGTCCAGCTTTTCCGCAATGGAAGCAGAGTGGCGTCCTGTCGGGCGTGCCCCACACGTCGCTTTTTCGGGGCCTGAACTCTCCCTGGAGGGATGTACTGCGTGGACCCGGTAGGCGGCGACTCGGAACGGCGAATGAGGCGTTCTGTACGGCTGGTTGGCGTTGCATGTCGGCGTATGTCGACACACGACTTTCCTGAAGTGGTTTCTCGAGTGAGACAGGCAGCACATACAGCTGCGGTTGTAACACGGCGTGCCTAACCTCATCCCGAACGACGGCGGCGAGAGAGGAAACAGCCGGGGCGACTTGGGGTTGCTGCAGCTTCCGAAGCTCTTCCTGCACGATAGATCGCATCAGTTCTCTCAGCGCATCCTCGTTAGTGCTTACGCCAGCGGAAAAGACGTTAACAGGCGCGCCACTGGTATCACGGTTGTAGTGACCGGCGCGCTGTTTCAATGCCTTGTCTATCGTAGTCGCTTCGGTGCGAAACTCTGCAACAGTACGCAGCGGATTGCAGACCAGTCCCGCAAAAAGCTCCTCTTTCACGCCACGCAGAAGATGCCGCAACTTCTTGTCTTCCGTCATGTTTGCATCGGCACGTTTGAACAGACGGGACATGTCCTCAATATACATACCGACGCTCTCGTTCGTGCGTTGGTTCCTGGCTAGTAAGGCATTCTCCGTCTCCTCTCGGTGAATGGTGCTGGCATATGCAGCAAGCAAATGTCGCCGAAACTCTTCCCATATGTCATAACGGCCTCGTGATTCTCGTACCACGTCCTTGCTGCATCCTCCAACGCGAAGTACACGTGGCGCAGTTTCCGTGCGCGGTCCCCGCCGTTGACGTCGGCGACCCTCTCGAAGTGCTCCAGCCAATCCTCGACATCTTCGTAAATGTCGTCGTGGAACGACTTGGGCACGCGCGGCGGGTACACGACGAGATCAGATGATATCACCGGGCTAGTCATCATTGAAGTGCCAGCAGTGGACACTGCCTGCGTTGTCGTAGCAGCGGGAAGCGGTCCGAATTCAGGCGGGTCTGCTCGGAGGGGGCGGCTGGCGCGCTGGTGTACAGGAGTCAGTTCTCCGGGCTCCAGTAGCTGAGGATCGGGGCTCCGGTCTCTTCCGCTTAGGGGACTTCCAATCATACCCAGCACCTCCACCAGAATGTAGCGGTAGGAGATTATAAGGACTGATTTATTATAGGCGAAGTTCTGCCATAAAATAGGGTTAACTAAAATGAGCCGCTAAAAGCGTTCAACACACACTGGCGTCTCTTCTTCCAATGAGTCTCCCAGGCAAACTCCAGGGCTCGTATTTCTGTCTCGTGCGCGTGAACGAGAGGCACGCGTTGCGCCGCCACCATGGAGAAAGATCAAACGTGAAATAGCGAACGCTCTTCGTGGCTCGCTCGCTACCACCGACGCTTAGCAGCAGCCTCAGCATCAATATGAAATGGAAGTTCAAGATAAAAAAATGAGATGAAGAGGAAATAAATGACAACAAACAAAAAAATACGCAGGGATACAAAAGCCACGTCCAAGCAGAAAAAGAAAATGAAACTGCACGGCAGTGAGACCCAGCAAGTTCGTTCAGTCAATTTCGGCAAGGTGCGATACACATCTAGCAGTTTTGGTTTCACCCGTCGCGTGGCATAAGCAGCACCACCCATTAATAAGGAACAACGAAGAACTCGGGTCAGTTCTTTTTGGCGACCCCAAGTGTACAGTCGTCCTATTGTCGTTGGGTGAATTCTTCGGGCATAACTATTGACGGCAGCCGCAGTGGCCTACTCGACTTCTCGGTTCTACTCGGCTATACTCGTAACAGTGTACAGCAACGTATCTAAGCATATAACAAACAAAGGCGACCTGCTGAAGGCTGCACGTCTTACTCCTTGAATATACATGGAAGAAAAATCTGGCTTAACAGCTTGCAGGGGTCGAGGACGTGCCGTGCGTTGGATGGTCTCACTGGCTCGTTGTCACCAACAAGGGAAGAGCAGGCCCGCCGTTGCCCTCAGCCTGACTGCTACATCATAGGAATGATTGTAAGGCCAATGTGCGATAAACATTATAAAACAATTATCATGGTGTGACAGCTTGATACCTGAAGCTGCGGCTGTATTTCCGTAAAGAGAAATACCAAGGGAGAAAGGAACAAAGGTGAAATAAAGAATAAAATGATGCCACCCAGTTCCACTGCAGTGAAAGCTGTACTGCTTGCGGAGCACTGATGCGCCTGTGTTTTGCATATGTTGTTGCCGTGGCGAGTATGGTCAGAGTTTTTGTATTATTTCGCCTAATTTGATCTCGTTGTGCGGTTATTTACACTTATTTTGTTCATTTTATCTCTCGTACTAAGTTAGGTTATCTTCACATTCCTTAATCTGGATCCATTTTAACTGGTTTTTGTCAATTACGAGCATGTTTCTGACTTATCAACTGCTGATTTTTGAGCGTGACAACGACATAGGTCATTATACGCCCATAGTCTGCGCTTCTAAAGCCTGAAGCAATTCGAAGAAGTGGATGGTGAAGGATCATGTGCGGTCAAAGGATAATGATTAAAAGTGGCGTGACTAGCATAAGTGATACGTCATAATATGCAAACTTGACGCCATTATCATCTACATCCCGATTAATATTAAAACAGCAGCATCGCCGTTCCGACGGTTTTGACAGCGTGAAACTGACCTTCGATCCATTGTAGGTTTCTGGCTATATTGTATTATTGATGCACGTTTTAGTGCAGCGACCGTCTGGTGAGAATATTTTTTAATATAATGTTACATAACGATAGCAATGAATGTATTCTGGCATTTACGTACCAAAACCACGATTTGATTTGGAAAGGAAGCGCAGTGAAGGGCTCCGGAAATTTCAGCCACCTGGGGTTCTTCAACGAGCAGTGACATCGCACAGCACACGGGCCTCAATATTTCTCCTCCATCGAAATGCAGCATACGCGGCTAGGACTCGATCCCGCGACCTTTGGATCAGCAGACGAATGCCATAGCCACTAGCCAACCATGGCGGTGCATGCCAATATGAGCTAACTCAAACCTGTTCATTTTTTCCTTGTGATGGACCTGTCTGGTCGTAGAACTAGAATATTTTTTTCGAACATTGAGCTACTTGCTGTACTAATCTAATTGAATGGTGTAAAATCGAGATACATTTATTTATGAACTTTAATTTTGGTATAGTGGGGAAGCACGAACCTACGCAGTGCAGTGGGACACGGCCTGAGGAAGAGTCACGCGCCCTGATCTCGAGCTGACGACGCTGTCCAGAACTACGGCTGCCGCCATCGTCCCACCGCCTGTCCATCCGCTATCTAAAGCCAATAAACCCCCTTCCAAAGTGGTGGAAGTGCCGGGTAATCAAACCTGGAACTACGAAGTCGGACGCTACCCGCTATCCCGACAATGGCAGACGAACCCGCCCAGCCAACATCCCCCCAACCTCCGCCTGTCATCGTAACCGGCGCGCCGCGGCAGCGCGACCCGCCATTTTTCAGCGGGAGCGATGACTACGATGTGGATGATTGTCTGGCGACATTCGAGAAGGCGAGCGGCTAGAATAAGTGGGACGACACATCAGAACTGCAAAATGTGCCGTTCGATTTAAAAGACGTAGCAAGCCTGTAGTACCACAACCACGAGTCCGACTTCGCTACATGGAGTGCCCACAAGAAGAGCTTTGCAGAGGTGTTCGACCGCCCCGCCGTGCTTAAGCTACGCGCCGAACAGCGCCTCCGTGCACGAGAACAGCAGCAGGGGGAAAGATTTAGCAGCTACATCGAGGACGTCATCGACCTCTGTAGACGCCTGAATCCATCAATGACAGAGCAAGAGAAGATTAAACGCATCTTGAAAGGCATTGACGACAATGCCTTCGAAATGCTGCTGGCAAAGGATCCCCCGGACCGGGCTGAGCTTACGATCTAGTGCCAGAGCTTCGACCAGCTGCGTAAACAGCGCGCCTTAGTGCGGCGGCCTACCACGACGGACGACCTGAACGCCCTAACCATCGTCGGAGACCACAGTACGCTCCTGTCGCAAATCAAAGAATACATGCGGGAAGAAGTGGCACGGCAGCTCTCCTGTGTTTCGTATATGCCGAAACCAGAAGTGCCTACGCGCGGTCTCGCACCGTCTGTCAAATGGCTTGTACAGGAGCAGTTTTCCAAGGAGCTGCCATGTGCCCCTCAGCCTGCACCTGTTGCCGCACCACTCACGCGGCTGCTGCTGCAAGGCCACCACGACAGCTGCAAGCGTTGACCCCCTCAGCTGTTTCGGCAGCCACCGGTACCATTTCCTAGTGTCGAGCAGCATGTCATAAACCCATTGCAGACTGACGACAACCGACCGATATGCTACGCTTGCGGAATCGCGAGTCACATCGCACGATTGTTTTATCGGCGCTTCTCTGCAGCACCTCGGGTACCCAGACTCCGCGACTATTTTATTCGGCCCCCGTATTACACGTCGCCTGTTGTCTACGCACGTGGCCCCCCTTCCTGACTCAGACTTCCGACCTGACTCCGACTTTCGTCCCTTCCCCTCCCCCCGCTCCCCCTCACCGCGTCGTCCCTTTATACCGCCTATTTGTCGTCGACCCAGCACTATTGAAACGGAAAACTGACAGTCGTAGCTCCGGAGGCACGAGCTGCGTTGTCCGCGCCCTGTGTAAGTCCTCGCTTGTCCCTCGAAAACGTAATCGAAGTTTTTGTTGGTGTACGAACACTTGCGCTCGTGGATACAGGTGCTACTATATCTGTGATTACTCACAAACTTTGCCGCTGTCTTCGTAAAGTCACAACACCGCCTACAGAGTTTCTCCTCAGCGCCGCAAGCGCACAGCAAATTCGCCCGGTTGGAGCATGTACAGCTAGAACCGTCATTCAAGACGCGTTGTGCACAATTCAGATCCTTGTTTTAGCTTTATGTTCGCATGACGTGATCCTCGGATGCGATTTCCTATCCCGCCATCACGCCGTCATAGACTGCGCTCGCGCTCAGGTGGAACCCTCTGTAATTTGCGATGCGCCTTTCGCCGATGATTCCGTGCTTGGTGTTGACAAGCTTGCTGTGGCTGCTCACATTGACGTTCCCTCTCGTAGTGCCGTCGTTGTTCCTGTCTACTCTACCGCCCTTTCTGACACTGCAGTTTTGTTCTCGCCGTCAGATGTATTTGGTCACCGCCACAACGTGTCACTCCCATTTGCCGTCTTACATCTTCACCACGATGCCTCCGGCATAGTTGTTTCTTACGCGACATCATGCCCTCTGACGGTGCACCGTAATGAGAGGCTTGGCCATGTTCAGTCAGTCGACGATGGTATTATCATGCCTATTTACAACTCAGGGCCCAGTCAGACCCCTCAGCTGAACGCGTTAACACCTCGACCTGCTACCGAAGCCATATCCTCGGACGTATTTCTCCGTTCAATTGGCGGCAACCTCGCTCCGGATCAACGTACGCAGCTTCTGACCCTTCTCAACGAGTTTAGAGGTTCGTTTGACTTACCCCAAGCGTCATTAGGTCGAACGGATGCTATTGTTCACAGAATTGACAGTGGGACCAACACCCCTTTGCGCCAGCACCCCTACCGGGTATCACCAGCGGAGCGTCGCATAATTACCGAACAAATTAACATGCTTCAGCGTGGCATCGTCAAGCCTTCTTGCAGCCCTTGGTCATCCCCAGAGTTGCTGGTCAAGAAAAAAGACGGCTCCATTAGATTCTGTGTCGATTACTGGCGCCTCAACAAAATCACTAGAAAAGATGTTTACCCCTTTTGATGTTTACCCTCTCCCCCGCATCGAAGACGCTTTCGATTGTCTACAAGGCGCTGAATTCTTTTCCTCACTGGACCTACGATCGGGTTATTGGCAAGTCCCGATGGCTGAGTGTGATCGTCCCAAGACAGCATTCGTCACTCCTGATGGCCTGTATGAATTCAGTCATGCCATTTGGACTTTGCAATGCATAGGCAATATTTCAGCGAAGGAAGGACAGCATTTTACGTGGTCTAAAATGGCAGATATGTTTGTTATCTAGATGACGTCATCATGTTTGCCCCCGATTTCGCTATACATCTAGCTCGTCTGCGAACAATACTCCAGTGCCTTGCCAACGCTAACCTTCAACTCAACCTTAAGAAGTGCCACTTCGGGGCCCGCCAGCTCACTATACTCGGCCATGTCGTTTCAAAAGCCGGAATTCTTCCTGATCCTCACAAACTTAGGGCCGTTGCCGACTTTCCTTAACCAACTAGACTAAAAGAACTGCGGAGCTTTCTCGGACTATGCTCGTATTTTCTTCGCTTTGTCCGGAACTATGCCTCCATCATCGCACCCCTTACGAAGCTGCTCGCTGGCCCTGGTGACCTTTTGAATTGGACTCAAGCTTGCGACGATGCATTTACTACATTACGGCAACTGTTTACCTCGCCACCCAGTCTGGGCCATTACGACCCCAATGCGCCAACCGAAGTACACACGGACGCGAGTGGTGTCGGCCTCGAGGCAGTACTCGCGCAACGTAAACCAGCCTTCTCAGAGTATGTCGTCGCTTATGCTAGCCGTACCCCACCAAGGCGGAAGCCAACTACTCCGTAACTGAGACAGAGTGTCTCGCTATTGTGTGGGCAATAGGCAAGTTCCGTCTATACTTATAGGGGCAGATTTGTGACATAGTGACTGATCATCACGCACTCTGTTGGTTGGCTTCCCTGAAGGATCCTTCCGGTCGTCTTGGACGTTGGGCTCTTCGTCTGCAAGAATTCGACATTCGCGTAGTGTACCGATCGGGCCGAAAACACTCTCATGCGGACGCGCTCTCTCGGTCTCCCCTGAAATCGCCTAAAGAACCGCAGAGCAATGGTGTCTTTCCGCTGGCTGCCCTTTCCGCCACCGACATGCCATCTGAGCAGCACAAAGACCCTTGGATAGCCTATCTACTGAATATTCTTTCTTCCTCCTCCCCTTCTGCATACCCACGCGCTGTCCGCCCACAGGCCAAGCATTTTACAATACGGGACGAACTGTTGTATCGCGGCAGTTATTACACGGATGGCGGAAAATGGCTGCTCGTCATCCCTAGCCACATGAGGTCCGATGTTTGCGCATACTTCCACGGTGATCCTCAACAGGCTCCTGCTGGCGCCCTATAAACGTATAAACGGCTCCGCCTACGTTACTATTGGCGTGGCATGTACACGTTTGTTCGTAAATACGTTCGTTCCTGCACATACGACGAAAGACATTTCCTCATTCGCCCGGACTTCTACAGTCCGTACATTGTCCTGAGCACCCTTTCGACCGTATTGGAATAGATCTTTACGTACCACTTCCAAGCTCGGTCTCCGGCAACAGGTGGGTGATTGTTGCTGGGAACCATCCCAATAGTATGCGGAAATAGCCGCCCTCACTTCCGCTGGTGCTCGTGACGTAGCTAACTTCCTCCTACATCATTTCGTCCTCCGACGCCTCCTTCGTGCATGCCGCACAATTCGCCGCACGTCTACGCTCTACCATCCTCAGACAAACGGCCTCACGGAGCGCTTTAATCGAACCCTGGGGGACATGCTCGCCATGTACATAAATGATGACCACTCCGATTGGGACGTGATCCTTCCCTTCGTGACGTGCGCCTATAATACCGCGACACAGTCTGCCACAGGTTCCTCTCCATTCTCCCCCTATATGGCCGCGAACCGTGCACCACACTCGACACTATTGTGCCGTATCGCCCGGACGCCTCCGAATTCAGCCATGTTTCTGAAATTGCCAACTACGCCGAAGAGTGTCGTCAGCTGGCCCGCTCGTTCCCTGCGGACAACCAAGCCCGTCAAAAAGATCGCCATGACCGCGATGTCCCTGTGGAGACTTTCGCCGTTGGCTGCCACGTCTGGCTCCGGTTACCCTTCCACGCCCCTGGCCTCAGTCCGAAGTTTGCTCCTAAGTACCACGGCCCTGACCGCGTCATAGAGCGCCCCTCTCCCGACACCTACGTCACCGAGCCCATCAACCCTTCCATCAATAAGCGCCGTCTGGGCCGCCAGATGGTCCATATGAGCCGTCTCAAGCCCCATCACGACCCACTTATGGTAGCGTCACCTTGAGTCGTCACGTTGGCTCCTCTTCACCGCCGGGGTATTGTATTGGGGAAGCACGAACCTATGCAGTGCAGTGGGACACGGCCTGAGGAAGAGGCACGAGCCCTGATCTTGAGCTGACGACGCTGTCCAGAACTACGGCTGCTGCCATCGTCGCACCACCTGTTCATCCGCTATCTAAAGCCACTAAACCCCCTTCTAGTGGTATGACTCTGGTATGAATTTCGAAAGGGCATAACGAAAAGAACAGGCGTGGAAAACACGGACGCAAGGGGAGAGAAGTGGACTGAACGCGGACTACCCCATTTTTGTCCAGTAAAATTGAAGCCTTCTGTAGTTAAACAACGAGCTGTCGATGTCCTGATGAAACACAGTCTTGAGAGGATAGCTTTTAATGGCAAAAAGGCAAAATCGTTCATCTCAGACCTATTTCCCTCGGCAAAAAAGACCGACAAGCAAGAAATTGTTTCGCGCGATCGTTTCAGAGTTGTGGACTTCGCAAGTTAGTGTACTTAGCTACCTGCAGAAGCGCTTAACATCTCTGTTTTTCTGACCACGTTCGCGTGCGTAATTCTCAGGCTCTAGTTCAGCTTTTAACAGAAAACAATTCTGGCAATGTACAGCACTTAGTATGGATGCAGAAGACCTGTATTACTCGTTGCCTCACGAACATTCTTTTACTCTATATTGCGTAAAAGAGTGTATTGAGGAGCAAAGGCAGGAGCCGGTTTTTATAGATAAGTGCTGAGTTTCCACGGGTGAATTTCTAGAAAATCTTTCCGTGTACTTAAAGTCGCTGTGTACTTAAAGTGGTTGCACACAGAGACGGCGTGCTTCTGCAGAAATCGGGAATTTCTATAGGTATAAAGGTTTCTCTTATCCTTAGTGATCTTTAATTGAGGAAGTTTTAGAGCCGCCTAAAGAGGGCCTTAGGTCAACATGTCATTAGGATATGTCGTTATGCTTGCGATTACTTGATTTCTTTGGTAAAGTTGATCTTGAGTCCGTTGTCACCTATGTAAGCGAAGAATTCAAATTTCGTGGAGACGGCTTAAGATTTACTAAAGAACTGCCTCAGGGAAACGCAATAGAATTTCTAGATATCTCTGACATTTGAGCAAGATCACGTGTACTAGCAATACTTCCCCAGAGCTTCCAAGCCGTTGTTGAACGTTCAGCCCAAGCATTCGAAAGTAGGAAAAATGTAATAGCCATGTCGTGTCTAAAGTCATTCCTTGCAAAATCATTTGTGCACCACTTGCACACAAGCATTATTGCGCAGGTCCATCGCCTCTTAGAAGCAGATTACCCTAGCTTAGCTGTAGCCACTGTAGCTGAACGATTAAAGTAGACGATTTTGACTGGAATGCGCACGCACCGTAGGAGAAAGTAGAAATGGCAGGAAAAGAGTCGTCAGAATTCCGTATGTTCACGGAGTTTCGCACAGGCTTAAGAAAGTGGGAAGTGGATTTGGGGTCAACGTTGCGCTTACAGCTCGCAATAAGTTAGGTAAATTTGTGCTTCCTTGCGACCTTGCGTAGGAAAAAAAGAGCTGCTGCAAGAAAATAAAACGAACACATATTTCTCAGGTTAAGCACAGTGCCAATAATAATTTTGGGTGTGCTTCATAAGATTCCTTTTAGCTGCGGACGGTTCTACGTGGGGCAAACAGCGAGTTGTATTAATCAGGCATTATCTGAACATAGAAGTCGAGGCCTGACATATCAATATTAGTGGAAGCGCGAGCTCGAGTCCGTCATCGATTAGGTTCAAGAGAAAAGAAACAGAATGGCTTAACAGTTTCCTCTCGCGCAGACTTGCACGTGTAACCATTTGACAGGTGGCGCCACTATTCCTAAGCACACGCAGATAAGTTGTGTGTCGTCTTTTTTTTCGCTTATGTGCTCTACTTGAGTTAGTGAGATAGTGAGAGTCGGCGTTCGTGTTTTCTACTTCTCTCCCCATATGTCTCTGTTTTGCACGCCTGTTCTTTTCACTGTGGACGGTTAGCAACTCGGTCAGCCTCCTGTCTTTTGAGCGACAGAGCAGGCATCTTAAGCAGGTTTCTATTATAGATTTTTTAAATGATTTCTTGTATTTTAAGGTACGTGTGCTAATCGAAGGTCTGGTTAATTTCTAACTAATATTCTCGCTCTATAATGAAGGAGTGATAACGATGGGTAAAATAACACTTATTAGTTTATGAAAAAAAATACACCCACGTACTATCGGGCAAGTCTGGCCCACGTGGGATGATCTATTGTACAGCTATTCGCTGTATGACTCCACAAAATTTTTTTGCCTGCCGGTGTAAACCTTGGCACTTGTGTGTTCTTCAGGATAAAGAAATGGACCATGATATCCCAGGCCGTTACTTAACGGAAAATACCTCAATATTTACCTTGTGCAGTATTCAGGAAACAATGCTTACCTATAGGAGTTTGTAGAAGTAAAACGAAACAACTGGAACTAGCGTACAAAATCTGATGGCGTCCTTTAAGCTTTCCTCCAGTTGGCGAGCCATCTGTGTGAGCAAGTGCATGGGAAAGCAATATAAACGCTTTTGCAAGCTTGTCAAGTATGAACGTATTTCATGCCCGCATATATCTCTCTGGGCATTTAAACAACCAAGCAGAAGCACGGAACACGAAGATCAAATGCTGTACAAAAACTGCTGTTAAGCAATATACGGTGCGATGACGGATACCTAAATGACAAAATAAAGAACGATGCCTGAGGAGAAATCAGACGTGTCCATAATTTAACAGTGCGATGGCAAATGTTCCAGTACGCATAGCTTCGCTTTTAATAACGGACCAGTATAGCATATAGCACAACGGGGCCCATTTTTCATTGCCTTCTCAAGAAACATTCAACAAATTAGTACCTCCTCTTTGAAACAATGGAATTGTTTTAGTTTCCTCGCAAGACAATTATGTTTAGCCATACATTCCAATTACAGTCCGAGCTATCACGTATGTCAGGGTCCTATCACGTATGCTAAGTCCTATTTTCCAATTTTTCTGATGCATTTCACTTTCAGAAGTTCAGTATTGTTCATCAAAGCACCTGTGCCAAACGGAGTGCTTGCGTGCTTGGATGGTCCAGGAAGTGGTGGTAGCTCGAGCTATTATATCTGCTATGGACGCATACGCCACACCCACGCCTGTGCTAATGCCGGATTTCTCGCGACACGATCTCTAAACACCATTGCTTTAAAAGCATGATTTTCATAGAATGGCTATTATTCGGAACGTTGAAAGCATCAGTGACTTTCCTACGTAGAGAGTGTTTTATAGAAGGAAAGTGCATGCAAATGGCCACTCAATACTGACCCGAGGTAGATTGATACGCGATGCCACCGGCCCCTTGAAGCGAGAACGAAGTTATTCGACACGCACGTGCTCTCGGACGATCAGCCATTGCTGAAGTCAAACGCTTGCTGCCAAGCTCGCGCTTGCGAACGTTTTTTCCGCGCTCTAGCTTGGACACCTGCCAATTTTTCGCTTGCGGACAGTTCTTGCCTGTGCTAGCTTGGTGGCAATACGTAGAGCACATCATTGAGATTCCCATGTAAGAAAACGCCATATCTGACGAAAACTTTAGCGAGAGCCGTATGGCTTCAATAACTCAAGATGAGGAAGTACAATGTACTTAATATAGCGAAAACATACATCGTCTTTAGAAATTTCAAATCAACAGACATGATGGCACGTTTGATATATTTGAATGCATGCAAATCTCCACTATTTCGATACTCATAAACAGTTCTGTTTAGATGGAATGCGCGGAAAAACTCACTAGCACAATGATACGAACAAAAATGGGTGTTACAACAGATAGTCATAGTAGACTGGGACCTGGCAACACTAGGCGCGTCCACCGTGTTCTTTGGAGCGCAACCGCGGAGCCACCTTTTAGTGCTGTAGCATTA
>JABSTT010003676.1:0-24425 GCA_013339685.2 Hyalomma asiaticum | reverse complement strand
AATCACAAGATGCAATTCCAAGTGTGATGCTGTCTGCTCAGGATCAACTTCTTTACTGCAAATTGCTTATAGGTGCTACATGTGAAAGGGAACAAATTGCACTCAAGGGGTTTGATCCCAATTGAAGCTCAATCTTGAAAGTGCCGTGTGACACCTGTATGAATTCTCCGACTGCATTACAAGAGACTAGATTCCAGCTTGAAGTTATAGCAGCACAAGCAATGGACACTTGCAATGGCCTTCAAGAAAGACTTAAAAATAATGATCAGCGGACTGTGTGCTGCCCTGTTCCTCTCCTTCGGCGCTTCTCGAAGGTAGGCATCTGAAGCATAGAGGAAGCTTGTCTCTTCGTGTGATGCGCGCTTTCTAGCGGGAATTCAATTTTCAGGCATTTGAACGGTGTAGGGAAAGCCTAGACACCAGAGACTAAATGGTTTGCACAGTACCACCATATCACCATAGTAAGACCATTATCAGTGACTTTAATCACATCAGCATGTTATCCTTCCCATCCATCAACTCGTGCAGCTTCTTCTAGCTAAAACCGCTACGGGCCAATTACGAAAGTACATTACGAGTTTTAGTTGGTCCGGACTTCTGTCATTTCACGGATAGTTGATTACCACCGAGCCCTTGGCAGAAGAAACAGGACTAGTTGCAACATCTTGCAGCGGTTTGCTTTACTATAATGTATCCAAATATTGCCTCCGTGATCCCATACAATCATGGAGGTGACGTGTTGGAAAGTTCCTTCGGTCACGTGATCCCCATTGCGCACACAGTTTCAAAGGTCGTACATTGGTAAGTTCCTTCAGTCACATGAGTGTTCTCGTCAAAAAGAGAATGACGAAAGTACTGTGAGTTAATCACTATTTCACTGCCAATGCTTTCATGCAAAACCTATCATGCTGTAAGGTAAGCCAGCACTGCTGAAACACACCCTGTCTCTGCATTGGCAGAAGTGCAAAAGGATGCAGTTTGCTGGCCAGAGGACTTGGCACCTCAAGAAGCCAATGAATATTATTCAATCCATTATAAATTCGCTATGTGACATGCTCTTTCCTATGCAATCGTGCACTGAGAAATGATTTTCAGTGTTTTCGCAAGATTTCCAGATTTCGCTTCAGTGTTCCCACAAGATTGTCTAGTGGGGATACTGAAGCACTGTGGGAATGTGGAGAAACAAAGTCCACAAGCTTGTCTTTGAGGTCTGTGTATCTCCCTGTTTTTAGGGTAAGTAAACATTTCCTAGCTTACAAACACCTACAGATATTTTGTTTGCATTAAGGGGGGACGTGACGTTGGAAACCAACTTTCTTATTTCTTTATGGATTTTGATGAAATTTGGTAGACTTATTAGCAATGATTCTGTGATACTACTGTATAAATTTCATGAGCTTATCTTTAAAACTTTCTGATTTACAACAATGTCCTCATTCTGACCTTGTTCCGAGCCTCAATCGCTTAAAAAATGTGATAGAAAGCTTTTTCAAAGTGCTGTGAGCTCTATGATGAACGGTCCAGGGCGTAACATTCTTAGATTTTTTTATTTGCTACACAATTTTTTTCAGTTGTCGTTTTTTACAAGGTGACTGCACCACAAGAGCTCAGGCTGTGAGCAATTAGTCGTATTGTTAAATGTTGTGAAGGAAAACTGGAAAAGCAAGAATGTCACGCCCTGGGCAATTCTTCTAGGAATATAGGAAAAAAAACGGAACTGAAATAGACCTAGTAGTCATGAAGAAATCAGCGGAACAAGCAAAGCAAGGAGCAAAAGTCGTTTTGAGAAAACGGCTTTCAAAGTTTTTCCATGGATTTTTATTAGAAAAGGGCACTGAATACGCAGTGTTTTGTGTCCTTTTTGGTGCACGGCTTCTTGAATGTCCTTTCTTTAGTTTGGTATGCCTTGCTGGCCTCTTTTTTCCTAAAAGACACCTTTCTTTGCTGCTCTGGGAAAGGCATGTTGTCCAGGCTACAGTCAAAGTGTTGCACAATACTCAGCATAAGCATGGTGGGCTCAATGACTGTACTTGAAATACTGCCTCATGGACAGATCTGCATGCCAGAAAGGCATTGGTACCAGGGTACACAAATAATGTCAGCAACTGTCTCACTGGAAGGTCTGGACTGAGCCTTCAGACTTTTCTGATATGTTTTATGGTGCAACCCTCAATGTGAGATGTTGATTGTTGACCAGTGTAATTAGTCAGAGCTCCTAGCCCCTTTTCAATACTTTTGAGAGCCTGCACAGCTCTCCTAATGCACAGAAAATCTTACGATATTCATTTCGCGGCAATTACTACCGCTAGAGTTACTGTATATGTTCCTCTACATATACAGTTACTCTAACCACCCGTTCGCGAGAGCGCTGCCAGACGCGCGTACACGTCAGTATCATTTGCGATGCTGACCCATATCTAGTTCTTACTTAATTAAAAGTTATTAGGAGCGCTGCTGACTCCTACAACGCCGAGAAACGGGTTCAAGGTCGTGATTTTGAACGATCGGAAACTCGTTCGCTTTTTTGCGTACCGGCGCCTGTCATTCCGTTTTCAGCGCGGTCGCACACACACAACTTACTGGCACGTACGCGGCGACCTCGCGGAATGCGTTTGGTGATACAAAATGCGGCTCTAGGCGCGCCTGAAGGGTATCGTCCATACTTGCGGACGGCGTGGCAACGTGACGAGATTCGGGCACATCCGTGGCGCGATCGCTACATGCAGTCGGCAACGTCGGACGCCGCGCGACATGGGCAACGGTGCCACTGCCGCTCGCACATGATGCTTCGCCCGCGTATGAAATGCCACAAAGCGACCCGTCAAAGTTGACAAAAGCAAGCATACCGGCCGCGCGCGATTGATCGGGAGCGGACGCACCATCGGCACTCGCACGCGTTACTTCCGAAACCACGCTCCGCGCGCACCGACAGCGAGCCGAAAAGTCTAAACGCGCCCATCACAACAAAAATCCGCCGCTGAAACTACGTTCCGCAAATACCGACGATAATGGCGTGCTGAGATGTCAAGAGGCGCACAAAGCACTCGCGGAGTCCGCTGCCGAAACCGCTCCGTACGCGCTGACGAACATGGCGACGCGATCGTCAAACGCGCGGCGCCACGAGGCGCGAGCACCGCGAGCGATAAGATATCAGCTTTGGGATCAGCTGCCGTTCGGTCTACACACCGCCCGATCGCCGACACTGCAAATACTATCGGGGAAGGCACGCACAGACGAACATACAGCGCAGAGAGGCGCGCCGGCGCGGTAGCAGAAGACGCGGACCGCCAAGGAGACCAATGGCGAGGCTCCGATTCGTCACGTGACGGGCGCGGCCAATTGGAGGCCTCGGCACGGCCTTGAATCTTTTGCTTTTTGTGCGCTTGCTTCTGTATGGAGGAGCTGGCTGAAGCGGCAGATTTGAAGACGGAGAATCGCGCTTTCCAACGAGGGCAAAATGGCGGCGCTCGGTTGCGCCGTTGCGGAGATATTGGGACTTGAAAACTGCCGTTTTTTCACGATTTCTATCGAGTTTTTTCGCCACGTTGGCCTCTATTAACATTTTTTTTTAGCACTTCTACGCGGTTTTCAGCGTTCATATTTCGGAATCAGATAAAAAAGGACTTGTAGAAACTGACTATGTGGTTTTCAAAAACTTGATTTTTTGGTCATTTTTCGCGATACGAAGGCCGCGTCCCCCCTTAATGGCAGGTTTGCATTACGAGAGCTAACCGCCCACTGAAGAAGGGCTTCCTCCAACTCTGGATGAGCTGCCGTTCGTAGCCGCCTTCTCAATGCGCTGAACTTCTCACCTTTAAACGCCTGAAGAATTTGCTCTTCATTTTTAACATGTGTACTAAGAGTACTTCATCATTTCTTGTCAAGAGAGCCCATTTTTCAGGGTACACAAAATTCCTACATTGGTAGCCCATTCCTTGGCCTTGTACGTGGGCTGCTTCGCCGGCGTTGCCATCGGCAAAGAGTGTGGTCACACGAGCGCTCAGCAGGAAAGCACGAGCAACGATCAAGCTGAAGGAGCTGTAGTGAATCGTTCCTCAATAAAATGGCTTTTAACGATACAGCACACCAATGGGAACAAAGCAACAAAATGGCACTGCCAAAACAAATACACTGCAAGGGGAAATAAAGAAAAAAACGGCCTCAAGTTAAGCCATGGTGATGCTGCTTTTCAGCTTCACTTTTGTTCCAAATAGCTTTTTTTTTTTTTTTTTTGAGCCTTGCTATCAGCTCAAAAGTCTCCAAACTATCAGACTTGCAGTCAAATCCATCCGAAATAAAGAGCGTCCAGTCTTGTAGGGTGATTCGTACAGGGACCATGTGACGAGTCCAAATTAACTGATTTTCTGAATTAAAGAGAGTCAAATTAATGATTCTTTACTGTAGCATGTTGCATATAGCATGTTGCTGCGGGTGTTGTGGTTTTCATGTCGACGTTGCTGTATCTGCTCAACCGCAATGAGCAAAGGAGTGCCTTGGCTTTATTTAGAGGAAGTGAATGTTCCTGACTACGTGCATTTATTGTTGCATTTTATGCATTGTGAATCATATCAGTGCTCCACTGCCACTTCGTCTGAGATATTCCGTGCTCTGTCCACATTTTCTGTGCATTCACAAGCCTAGAAAAACACAATTTCAATGTCTGGAATGCTATAACTGGATGCAAATAGTGTGGAAGATGGCGTAGGACGCTTCATAAAAAGGCAGCCGCGGCTGACAATCCCCTGACGTCTGGTTAGGCCTAGCACCAATGTCTACTACTGCGTCGGGGTTGCAAGATCGACACTGCCGTGACATTTGTCAGGGTGCCTTAGAACAGCATTGAATTCTTTGAAAATGATGTAACACCAGTCGTAGATGGTCCTATGCGAGATGTAGGCACACTGAATGCTCTTCTGGTAAGCTTGGTGTGCCCGGCCACTTGCATGAGCAGAAACTCAGATGCGCACAGCCAGACGCAAGAACCATGGACAACAAAATTTTACTGTGCTGAAAGGGTTCTAACTAGAGCTGTGCGAATAGCAAAATTTTGAGTGCGAAGCTAATTCGAATATTTATATTAGAGTGCGAATTGAATATCTTTTGAATAATTGTCGAATATTTCTTTACTTATGTCAAGTTATGGAGAAGTGTTCTGCTAAACATGGGCAAAAAGATTTATTGCATGACTAGTGTACTGCCACAGCGTCATTCCGAGGTCCTGGGGAAACACTCCAACAGAGAAATGTGCAACAGAAAGCTGAGCTAACTTTGCCGCAGTACACGGGGGTTAACTTCGCCGTAATACACGGGGGTTAGCTTCGCTGCAGTACACGAGCATTAGCTTCGCCACAGTACACGGGTGTTATGCGGCGAAGCGGACTACATACGGGAATGGGCCACTTGACATGCGACATAGTGCACTTTTTGCACTTAATTACGAACTTTGAATAGTTCGAATAGTGAACTTTCAGTGTGAATCGAACAGCAAATGCTATTAGAAAATTATTCGAAATTTCGAATGTTCGCACACCCCTAGTTCTAACAATTATGGTTGCTCTTTGTACAGCATACCCTTCATTTTAACAAAGTTTCCTGTAATTACATCAGTATATCATAGGCAAGTTGCTCTGATGCATGATATTATAGGAGGTCTCACTCAGTCTCATGACTTTGAGGCCTCCTTCTGTATCCATACATATTTGTCGGTGCACGTTTTAACCCCAGGTGGTCGAAATTTCCGGATACCTCCACTATGGCGTCTCTCATAATCAGAGCTGGTTTTGGGACGTTAAACCCCACTAATAATCTACCCATGTATATTTAATATACAATGTGTCATATTTTTATAATAGCATGAATAATAATGCACCTTAACACAAGCTTTTAAAGCTTTTGAACCCATTTTTCACAGAACTTTTTTAGAGCTTTTAGCTTTCATGGGCAGCCTTTTGTAGACTGCGATTTCTCTTATGTTAACTAAACTTCACATAGGTGCTCACCAAGACATGTAGAATGTCAATGTCTACTTGAGATTGGAATATGTTCCGTAAGTATTCAGGAACATAGTACCGTAATGTTACAATATGGAGCAAGGCACTGCTGAAAAGTTCAAACATCGTTCTGGTGTGAAGCAGGCCTTGACAAAATCCGAAGTGGTCAGGCTGTCCTGACAAAATAGAACACTAAACTACAAGAAGTGCTATGGAACCTTCAAAGGTTATGTAAGCAAATGTACAAAGCTTTAATTTGCAAAATCATGTCACTGGTCTTAAACTAAAAGACTACAATATGTGTATAGTTTTGGTGCCATCAGAGTTTTCTTTAGAGGTGCGTTTGACCCCTTGGTTTTTAGAAAAGTTACTTGATTGCTATGAATTTGATTTTTGAGCACCTAAGGTGACATACTGAATGTCATGAACTACCGTATAAACCAGAATATAAGTCAAGATATTTTCAAGAAAACAACGAACTAAAGTCACCCCTCGTCTTATATAGCGGTGTTTAACCGACAGTGCGTCACCGTCTGGCAACATGTGGCGTGCATGAGTGTCAAAAGCCACACAGGGCAGTATCCAAATCCAATAGCAGGCATTTTTTTTTAGTCTCACTGTTTTCTTTGTGTTCGCACTGTGCTTTTGATCTGTTCGGCTTCGATTGACGTCGCCTATGATTTTTAGTGTTCTTTTTTTTTCGTTCATTGAATATGAGCAGCGGCAAAGGAGGCAGTTCTCAGCTGAATTTTAACTAAATGTTGTTGAGTTCACTGAAGCGAACGGCAACATGGCCGCTCAGTGCCGCTTTGGGGTTTCGGAAAAAAGCATGAACAGAAAGGGAAGCTGCAGAAGTCGAACCCTCAGAAAACGTCGTTTCGTGGGCGAAGTGTGGTTCATCCACAGCTGGAGGATACGCTCGCGGACTTTGTGCGGGAAGTTCGTGCGCGCTCGCTGCCAGTGACGGTGGATACCATTCGCAACAAAGCCGTGGAGCTCGCTCGAGAAGCTGGGCTCACAAGAGAACAGTTCCGTGCACAAAACTCGTGGGTGCATCGATTCATGAGACACTAAGGATTTTCTCTCTGCCGGTGCACATCCATCTGCCAAAAGTTGCTGCGTCCTCGCAGCATGCTCGCGTTGGATGTGTTTCGCGGTCACCTTACCGACGCTGTGAAACGCACGCTCGGCGATGTAAAAACGGACCTTGTCGTGATACCGGGTGGTATGACATCCACCCTCCAGCTGCTTGATGTTGTGCTGAACAAGCCGTTCAAGGACAGAGTGTGGCTGGGGTACCAGGAGTACTGTATTTACTCGAATCTAACGCGCACCTTTTTTCCGATAAAACGGGTCAAAAAATCGCATGCGCGTTAGAATCGAGTGCGAACGAACGACACCGTTACCATATCGCCGTCGGCATAAAAATGGCCGCCGCCTACGAGGTTCGGGCGCTGTCGAACGGTCACCGGCTAAAAAACGAACTAGCGGCGCGGCGGTCTTTGGCGCGCATAGTTTCTGTAGTTCATATGTTGCCGCCGGTCCCGCCGATGATACTCGCCGCGCCGGCTTGCCTGTCTTGCGGCCAAACAAAGTCGCTACGCCGCCGGCGCAATCTCCGCCGCACAGCTTTCGGTAGCGTTCGCGTGTAACCATAACGGGAGATGTTTTCCCATCACCGCACGCAAAACAGCTCATCATCGCATTTCTCCCTCATATCTGTGCTGAGCCTGAGCCACCTGAGCCTCTCAGCCGTGCGCGCTGCATGACGTCCGAGATTGCATCGCGGCAATCTCGGAGACCACGCCCCGCTTATCTGCGCCAGCCTGCGCAGCACGCATGGCAGCATGCGTGAGGGAACCGCGATAGCACGGAGGAATGCAGCACTGCGGCTGCGCCCGTCAACGTTTGGCAGCTTTATCGGGACGTAGGAATTATGAATCGGAGCGCCGAACGTGTTCGAGACACCACGGATCGAGTGAAGCGGGAAAGCCATAGCGCGGCCGTTCGAGGGTCTGCGGGGGTTCAAAGTTGGCGGTGCGTTTATTATGCGAGTGCGTTCATTACGCGAGTACGGCATTTGTTTTTATAAACGTGAGAAGGTTGATTACTAAGGTCCTTTTTTTTCCGTGTCACGAAAAATGGGAGCACGAATTACAATCGATGTTTCACTTTTTTTTTTGGTCGCGGGAAACGGGTGCGCGTTAGAATCGAGGGCGCGTTAGAATCGAGTAAATACGGTATATATATCCAGTAACAACCTGAAGAAACCAACGGGCTGCCTACAGAGGCCTTCGCCTGTGACTGTTTGCGGCTGGGTGCTTTCCGCCTGGCGTTCCTTGCCAGATTCCACGGTGGAAAATGCTTTTAAGAAATGTTGCATCAGCAACTCGCTGGATGGCATGGAAGACGACGCACTATGGGAGGCGGTCAGCGACACCTCTCGTCTTCAGAAGACAGTGATGCGTCATCTGACTAACAGGAACAGCTGCGATGGGTGGGCGGTGCGCCCTATTCGAAAATAAATGTGCTTCGGCAATTTTGGGTTGTTTTCTTTTTTTTTCTTTTTTGGTCACCTAAACTTGGGGGGTCGACCTATATTCTCACTCGACCTATAGTCCGGTTTATACGGTACTCAAAATGAAGGTTCTCCTTCGTGGTGCTCCAAAAACCACTCCCAATTCTGTTTGAGCTGTCTCCATCATGCTTAACTGCTATTTTATACATTTGCCCATATGTAATGTGCACTCTTTTCCCCCACCAACACACGCCCAGCAATTTATTTTTTTTTATTGCGAAATGGGCTTGCCCTTAAGGCATAGTATATGGTGTATTTTGTTAAATGTGTGCTGCAAGACCTGTGTTGTGTATGAACTGAAGTAGTGTTTTGTGGTATCTGTTGTCGTGTATCCAACGATCATAACTGGTTGAGGCACTGTATCGGAGACCGTCTTGTTTAAGGAGATGAGAGCGCTCCTGATGGAGTCCTTTACATGTCCATATGAGATGGTGTGCATCTGCGTCCGTCACGGGAACAGAACAATAAGGGCACGTATCACCAAGTGGTATGGTGCACCAATTCCACGTAGAGATTACAGCCGGTGTAAGGGCCACCCCGGCCCGAAGTCTCCTAAGCACAACTTCCTCCGCCCTAGTAAGGTGATGGGGGAGGGAGCAGACACACGGTGGGATAAGAGCACGTGTGTCCTGCCGGAGAAAGTTCTTACGGGCGCAAAGGGAGCCCAGCAATTGCCCGCACGTTAAGCTTTAGAGCCAAGTGGAAGCCACATTTGCAGTGCTGGCAGCAGCATCCAGTCGTAGTGATCAAGTGCAGGTGCAGGGCATAGTGGTCAGTTGCAGAGTCATTGCCATCACACCATATTGCCATGGCACATAAATTTTTTTTGTTCACTTAGGTTATTTCATGCTCAATGACAAAATGTGTGCATCACACCATTTCCCATGCAAGTTGTGTGCTACTTCAATTATGAGCATGATGTCAAAGGGATTTTATTGAGCATGCTGAAAATAGCTGTGTCACCTTTTTCTTGTGAGCCCGCACCTTGTGACTATTATTAAGTGAACCCCTGATTATGGAACAAGCTGAAAAGTTTGCAGCAATGATGGACATTGATTCGTTCAGAGCGTCGGATGGATGGTGTGCATGCTTCAGAGAAAGATACAGCGCTGTCTTCAAGACCGTTTGCGGCGAACAGTTGCCGTAAACGAAGACGCGGTCAACAACTGCAAGAGCACCCAGCTGCTGAAGCTGCCTATGATCCAGATGACGTATTTAACGCTGATGAGGCAGCACTATTTTTCAAAGCTTTGCCAGACAAAACCGTGACTATGAAAGGGGATCCTCATGTTGGTGGCAAAAGAAGTAAGGAATGAGTGACCATACTTTTAGCTGCCAACATGATGGTGACAGAGTGCTTGGCGCATGTCGTCATCGAAAAGGCATATAAGTCACGCTGCTTTAATAACATTAACACTGTTCCCGTGGATTACCGCGCGAACCGAAAAGCGTGGATGATGGGTGAAATTTTTGCAACTTGGATCCAAAAGTTGGTTCGACAGTTCACTGCCAAGAACCGCAAAGTGCTAATCGTGCTAAGTACCGTCAGCACGTCTTGGAATATATGCTCCTGTGCCAAGAAGTTGGCAAACAATACGATGTGGGTCTCCTGGGCGCAGTTAGCATTATTGCGCATGTGTGGCAGAACATGCCTGCGCCCGTCATCGCTAACTTTTTCAGGCACAGTGGCTTTGTTGCGCCCAACTCCAGCGATACTGCAGCGGCCGAAGGGTCACCAGACAACGGTGCCGATGACGGGCAGGGTATCGGATGTGTTCTGCCTGATGCAGTGATACTCGATGATTATATCGACATTGATGAGGGCGTTACCACCGCCGGCTCTCTGAATGACGAGCAAATCGGCAAGGAGGTCATGCATGGTGACGAATCCGAGAACGAAGAGAAGCCTCAAGAGAAGCAGCCATACCACGAGCCACATGGCCCCCTTGCACTGTGAAGGAAGCCGCGGAGGCCCTCGTCATCCTTGATGAATTTTGTTTTGGCACTGCAGACAGCATGCCAGCTGCTGAGCCCCTTGAAGGACTCAGAAAAATTGTGTACGCACAGGTTTCTGCTCGAAAAAAGACAAGCATCCATAATTACATTGTGCAGTAAAGGTATATTGAAAAAACTCGCGCGTTTATTGTGCTTATTTCGACCATTTGATAATTCAGACATTTGATGAACTTGGACATTTTTTATGGTCCCTAGAAATCCAAATTAATGAGCATTTACCGTATATGCATAGATACCTCAGATGCCTGAGAGTCAACCATGGAAGACATGCCACTCAACTCTGCCATTTTTCCCCACTGAAACAGAGACAAGCACCTAAATACTTGTTTTTCAGGCTGTTTTGCAGAAGCCTGGCACAATATTTGAAATTTTTATGCCTCTGGAGCAGCTCAGCACAAGCAAACTGAATTTTTTCACAACTGTGCAATATGCACATCAGTCTCACCCCTGGTCTCCCTGCTTTTTGAGAGTTAGTTGTTCTTGACAAGCAGACATATGCTAAGTGATGGATACAGACACAAGCAAGAACGTTAGCTCTCAAATATTCTCTCAATAATACAAGCTACACGGGCCTCTGATTGGAATGTGCACATGAAAATTATATCTAGCACACTTTTACAACTGTGCTTTGTACAAGTGGGAGTGAATGATTCCATCACACTTTTTCCAAAAATAAGTTTTTAAACTTATGGCCACAATGACTGCTCACCTGAGTTCCTCAATCTCAGCAACCTTGCTCTCGCACTGCCCTTGCAGAGCCCTGACCAGAGCTTCTTTCTCAAGAAGAGCCGTCTCAAGCTCTGCCTGCCTGCAAAATAACCCCAAACAACACTTCACAGGACGTTCAAGCAAATGTCTAATAGTAAACACACATTTTGGGAAGCATGTCAGCGAACAATAACTTCTAGACAAGGTGCATTTATAGTATACAGTAGTACAAAATCTTCTGCCGGTGCATTTGCTACAACATTGCGCCTTACAGAGTTAAAAGCTGCCTTGTACAGTTAAAGCATTGCACAATGTGCATTTCTCAGCCAGTGCGGTACTTCCGTACTTACAGTAGGTTAAACTTAGACTGCCAAAACCCTAATAAAAGCCGCAATTTGGAAGCATTTGGAAGTAGGCTGTACCCTCGAACACCTCAGTTCTATCGCTTTGTCCGCAATGATGTCACGGTGTGGCCAATAATTGTACGAACCAAGGTGTGCACTTAGAGGTTATCAATAAATTCATTTAGAAATATTCTGGGTACCTCTCAAGCATGTAGTTTCGTATATATCATGAAATTGCGCAAAGGAACCTAGCCAACTAATTGTATGAAGATCCATTAACCCCATGAACTTGCTGAAGTTGGCATTTAACATTAATCACATTATCGTCAACATTCATTGTAACATGGTTTCTGCCATATCCTTCCCTTGTACAAAAGCTCCATTCAACGAATCAGCAATTAATTAGTCTGCAGCAGTAACTTACTGCCCTAGTAACACTCAAAAGGACACAAATGATTTTGGCAATTTTGTACAAATGCAGTGTGCCACTAGTGCAAGTCCTTCTGATCATTACCAGACCAATACCAGTACTCTAGCAATGGTGTGTAATTTACTACGAAATTAAATTTGTACACCATTAAAAATCCATTGTGACTGGATTTCCCCCACTGACTTCATGAGGACCAGAGAGAATGTTTGCGGCTTGCAACCAGTATCATCGCAACACTTGCTGGTGCACACTTGCGTTGCTGGTGCATCAAATCTTGTAGACCGACTATTTCGGCAACAACCAGCCTACGAGATCTCGTGCCTACAAAAACGGGCCTACAACCGAACACCTGTGATCGAAGCGGCTGCCGTGAGAGGTGCAGCAATGGCTACTGTGCACACCACAACTAAGCAAGTTGTAGAGGTTGAAGAGGAGCAGTACCAGTGCGAAGGACGGTGACACGTCCAACTCCACTGCTACCTTGGGGCAAGGTACTTTGCTTAATTTATGGTGTGCATGATTTGATAACGACATAGCCTAGTCAGTGACACAATGTGAAAAAAAAAAAAACATATTGAGACCCTTTAACTTTTCCACTGTGGCATAAATAGGAATCAACGACAGATGCATGCCTTCGCCATCTATAGTTCATTTGATACCGACGACAAGAGCACAGATGCCATAGTTAACAAACTTACTTGCTAGTCGCCTGTGAGGTAATTGCTGCATTTCGGTTCTCTGCCTCGCTCACTTGGCGTCTCAGATTGGAGGTGACGTCTTCCAGTTCTCTTATTTGGCACGTCTTGGACTCGAGCTGCAATAGGGCATCGTTAAATTTCAACGTAAGCTCTATATGCAACAACTGCTACGGACTATCATCCGTCCCATACAACAGCCAAAAGCCCTTAATGATGCTCTAAGAAAGGAAGTTCTAATTTTTTACCTTGCCATTAAGGGGCCCATGCTACAATGACATTCTGCAAAATGTAGGGATGAAGATTTACACCCCATCAACATTTACACCCCATGAAGAAAAATTAAGAACGCGTAGGCAAGGCGAGAGAGAGTACTGGCTTATATATTTTTAGTGAGAATGCAGAAGAAAGAAAAACAAAATTTACACTTCATGTCAAACTTTGCAATTTACAAAGTTGCAATATAGATGAGAAAGTTATTGCCAGATGCCGATAAGGTTCCCTCCTGTGCGATTGAATAAATATGTGCCCAAGCTTTCTCATGAAACGGGGTGACCCCCGCTGATGTTCCTAAAACATAAGAAAGGCATCCTCACCTCTTCGGTAAGTTGTTCTATTTTCTCAGTGAGCAGGGCAGTCTTGCTCTGTTCATCATGAAGCTGCACTACAGCATGTGACAGGCTCTGTAATAAAAATGACAATACAGTTGAACTTCTGCATAATGAACATGGATATATCGAATTATTGCCTATACTGAACTCCTTCCACATCACCTTAAAGATTGCATGCATTTTTTTTTTTTATTTAGGACAAGAGTGGATGTTAACTGAATATAAAATAGACTCTCATTAACTCAAAGTTGAAGGAACCCCAGAACATTGTTTCAATTATCAAAAGTTCGAATCATCAGATGCAAGCAGAAGTATAACACAGTGTGACATACCAGGAAAAACAGACAAGGGCCGTTATAACATGCGTTGTTGCCATCCCAGTGCTTTTTTTTTTTTCTGCTAGTGGTATTGAAAACTTTCACAAGTGCCGACAGGCTGTTGGCATTATTTCTGGCTGTTAGAAAATATGTATGAACATGAATGTTCAGCTGGAAGGAACCAGAGCAGTCGATATTTCTGGTAAGGATAAGCAAGAAGTATCGATTAAAAAAAGTAATTCAACAGTGTAGTTTGAATTAGGCAGCTTTTAAATATATTCAATAGATAGCAGGCCTACCAAAAACTTGCAATTTGTTTAAATTAACAAAAAGTTTGAATTATCACGGGTTAAATTATCAAAACCCTACTGTACCAATCTCCATCAGCCCACAACACATGTGCTCTATTGACAGGCCGCAGGCTTTCACTGTGTTGTGCTGGGCACTCCAGACTGCTGCACACTACGCTGGCTGCTACACTGCACAAGCGTCGACCACATCTATGACGCCACTTGAAAGCAGCAGCATGCACATACGGTGTTTTTGCTAGCTTTACAATGCACCGATTTTAACATACAGACTCCTCGTTGTCACTGCTACAATACAGGCACGCAGGCACTTGAAGACTTTAGCATAATTTGTCATCATGGTTCTGCTGTGAAAGATTTTGAAATCTCGGGAGGCGGCAAACATATAAAGCATTCTTTTCCTTTCCATCCACATACAACACGGTGAACCTGTGCCAGCGTCATGTCTCGAAAGTTGTGCATGTTTATATGCACCACATCAAGCCACATTTCAGGTTTTTCTGTGGTCATGTCCAACCTCAATTTTTCATGATTCTGCAATGGTATCTATCGTTCTGTGCACTTAGTGAAGAGGTTATACTACAAGGTGCATAGCTAGCTACTTCACTTCATCTGATGTTTAGGTAAATGAGTGCCGTCGAAACCAAGGTTAAAGCAGGCGGTTGCCAATTAGAAGCAGGCTACATTGCTGCAGTTCTTCCAACCAAAACAATGAATACCCTGTAGTGTTCATCCTTTTGTACGGGAGTATTTATTGCACATCTTGTGGTCCGTTGTTTGATTTTACACGAGTCTGATGCATTTTTCTACACAATTCTAAGTAACAAATCCTGGTTAAACCGAACTATTTAGTAATCCCCATACTGAATGATATATCAAGGTTTGACTGTAAGGAGAGATGCTGGGTGCTGCCTAACCCAGGCATTAATTTGAATGGTACAAGACAATGGTACTTCAACGCATTTCCTGAAGATCATGGTACCTTTGTGAAAACCAGTTGCCATGATTCACTTGTTATTAATTTCTGGGGCTTTACGTCCTGAAACCACTAACTATGAGAGATGCCACAGTGGAGGGCTCTGGAAATTTCGAACATGGGGGTTGTTTAATGTGCACCGAGTCGCACAGTACACAGGCCTTGACATTTCGCCTCCATTAAAATGCAGCCACAGCAGCCAGGATGATTCACTGTCAAGCCAAGAGCCGCACATGTCAATGAAGAACGCATGGAAGGATTGTTCACAGTGGCAACTTCCCCATGCTGCGTTGACACTTTCATGACCCTGTCTCCTAATGTGGCAAGGGAAGACAGGTCCATTGTGGAAGCAGTAACCAGCACCATTTGCACATGTGATGGCAGGCGCTGGAGGAACAATTCGCGTAACAGTGCATTGTCCATCATGGGTGTGCGCAAGCCGAGGAGCTGCTGCATCTGTCATAAGAGTTGCGTGGGCCTCCGCTCACCAACCACCACAATTGAGAGCAGCTGTTGGATGCACATCCATTCTGATGTGGCCATTTTGTCAAGCACCGCTGCCTTGCGTTTGTCGCAGGGGGCCGTCGGGGGGGGTTGATGCTGAAAGAAACCAAGATGTTGGAGACTCCGACATCTTCTGCGGCGATGGGTGGCAGTGCGCTGACATGATTTCTTTGGAGCTGAGGTGTTACTCTTGAGATGTGGGACTGCGATTCCACCTGCAGGAACTAAACTCGAGTTGCGTTCCCAGTACTGCGATAGGCAGAGGGACACCACAGCAACTGTGTCGCTGGTTGCGTTTGCAACTTCCGAATTCTACCAATGTTAAGTGAGTCGGGCTGATCTTGTGGCGAGATGGCTCCTTCCAACAGTTGTGCTTGTGGTTCTGCGAGGGACATGGCTCTAACTTCACTTCGTTATGGGTAGTATCACATCTGGGTCACCTATTTGTAGAGCATGTGTACACAGGACTGACAATGATGGTGTCTGGTAAAGAATTGAATCTTTCACAAAAGAGCCAGCTTCCACTTCGTTATTCTCAACTCTGTCGCAGGACTGACAAGGCACCGTGGAGCGACACACAAGAAACAGAAAAAAACATGATTGGGCGAGACTGAATCAAGGGTGCTCCGGTAAAGGCGCCACGGCTGCCAGCGCACACAGGTGCAGGCAGACAAAGCCACGGGCGAAGAAGCTGCAGAAACAGCATGCATACACATTGGCACTGGAAACCGGGACCAGCACGCGCAGGTGCTGGCAAACAAAAGCCAGTGCATGCTGTACAAGGAGCAGCTCGCAAGACAGAAAACGACCATCGCTATGCGACTCTGCCAACTCCACTATATGGCTTGTTCGCCCACATGGACGTCCACGTGGGCCGCCAGTATGGCCGCCACATCAACTCCACAGTTATGGTGACGTCACATGCAAGTCATGTACATGCCCTTACTGAGCAAGGATACATAATGATAAACAAACATGCAACAGCCATAAGGCAGCCCACCATCATAGCTTTGTCCTTGCTTGGTAAGAGGCCAGGAACTACATCGCAGGAGCTTGTGTCCTGAGAAGATGTAAAAAAAGAACCAAGAATTATGCATACACAAGGTAAAACAAATAAAAGCACTGCCAATACACTTGAACACACTTATATAACAGTTTTAACAATAATACAAACAACAATGCAGTGCACACGAAAAATAGCTCAGTGGCTCTTTGATCGGAGTTCTAAGCAACAAATGGACTTACAGAGCCAAGCAGAACAGACAAATATCTCATCTGCACACAATACAAAAGTGGCTAAAAGAAAAGAAGGGAGAACAGAAGGCCATCCTAAAGGCGCAGTACAAGCTTTAAGAGGCACTAAAGTCAACTTCTTGGCTGTGATGAACAGCTGACATCAGGAACCAGAGAATTCCAACACAATGCTCTCAAAATTTTATCACCTCATACCAAATGAATTCCAGTGGTGGCCTGTATTACGATAGCCCTTTACAGCTTGGCACTGCTCGTGTGGGCCACTACTCTTTTCCATCGAGGCGCAGCTCAGGCAAAAGCAAAATAGAACCGAAAGCAAAATACAGTCAACTCGCAATAATTCAAAGTCGCTTAATTGTAATTTTTGGTCAAATGGAAGTGAAGTCGGGGTCCCGTCAGTTTTGCATGCAAACCAATAGAAAAAATGCCTGGTAATTAGAAGTTAGCAGTCTAAAGTGTCGGTTAATTAGAAGTTATTTCTCAATCTTATGGCTCGAGGTGATTGTAATGTTTGAGAAATTCCGTATTATTAAAGCGAAAGACAGCTTTGCGTGCTGAATTTACATCGCTAGCATCGCAGCTGACAACAGCGCCACAGCTCATGTAACGTCAATTTTAGGTACTGGTGCCATCAGCGTCACAGCTGACGACAGCGCCGAAAATGATGAAAATGATGAGGCAGCAGGGTCAGCACATCTGCCCAGTGCAATCGCAGCCTCGCATGGTCGCGTTGATGTTCTAGGCTCGATGCCGGCAGACCGATTCACTACTAACACTCGAGGAAACAAACGTTTCCTCGAGTGTTAGTGAATCAGCCCGCTGGCATCATCGCACAGTCATGGCAACTCGCGGACCTTATCGTACGCTTGACTTGGCGACGAAAGTTAAGATCTTGAAAAAGTTGAGGAAGGAGGCACCGCCAAGCAGGACATCGCATGGAAGTATACGGCATAAAGCCTAACACTCTTTCTAACTTCAAGAACAAGCACTCGATACTCGAAGCATTTGAGAACAACCAATTTAAAATGTCACGCAAGAAAATGCGCACCGTGCCCACGTGGAGTTGGAGCAAGCGTTACTCATGTGCATTATGGAGTTACGCAACTCATGTGCATTATGGAGTTCTTCTATGGAGTTACGGCGGGGAAATTGAAAAACTTCGTAATATCAAGAAATTTCTTATATCGAGTTTCGTTACATCCAGGTTTAACTGTATGTGACATGGAATGACACATGGATGATGGAACTGCAGAAGAGGCTTGTGGCACAGCCTGATCCCGACGAACACATCCGGTAACGCATTCCCTCCCCACAGCAGCATAGGCCACCCTGGTGTAGCAATGGCCACAACCTCCTATGAATACGCAAATTAACTTCCATTGGCCTACAATGTCAAAAGTGGAGCAGCTTAGAACAGTGGCATCGATTGCTTGCTGATGTTGCACACCATGTGCTGCTCAAAGTTAATGGAAGTTAACACTTTTAGCTGAAAGCCTAACAAATGCTTTCCCTATGTTCACTGGTTGTCAAGGAAAATGTACACTGTGCGCGGTGGTGTGTTGTACTGAGGTTGGCACAGTTGACAGTGCCCTCATCCACAGTCAAATAAAGATGATGAAACACAGAGCCGCCTGTGCATGTCCTATTTGGTGCACACTGTTTCAATTCATATTTTCTTTCCTTGTTCAAGGAATCTGAAAAATGCACAGTCTCTGAAAAGAGGTTCCATTCCAATCCCTAACAGACCACCAGTAGCCCCAGAGAAGTAGCTGAAGGACAGGCATATCATTGCAGAATAGAAAGGGTTTCTCACCAGTGATAAGGCACTTGCTCCTTCAGCAGCACTATCTTGTGTTACAGCTTTGCTATCTCCTTGTGGAATGGATCTGTGGGTCTCTGACCAAGCTTGGCGTTCCGATGCATGCTGCATGTCAAAAACGCATCACTTCCTTCAGCACAAGAATGCACCAAAGGTAAAAGCTGCTGCCTGTTGATGGCATTTGAAGTGAATCAGTGACTTCAGATTTGGAGCAAATTTTGCAGCAGCAGAAATTTAATTTTGCTGCACTTTGGAGCAAGTAATGCTGCCCTTGGGAGCATCTACTTTTGTATTACGTCATACTTCAAAGAAGGAAGTTTTGCCTTATCTTCAAATACATGAATAATTAATAAGCAGCTCTTATGAAGGGCTAGATAAACATTCACATCTGGTGTGGATCAGATCACATGGAGAACTCAATAATATTTTGCACAGTAATGGAAATATAAAGGCAGGCATATGGTTCCAGGTTGTCAAATAACCTCTTCACCTTTATGAAATTACAATAAACATCCCTCACACAGCTTCAAGAGAACTGCCCTGCATGCGTACAGTACTCAAGGATTGAAAAGTGAATTTTTAAGGCTAAGTCATGCATGTGCTTTTGTTCCTGCCATCTTCTGTTTGAGTCCCATAGACCTAATACTGGTTTCAGTGTTTACATATGCTATTTCATTCTGTGAGCCAGTACTGTACTTTGTTTCCTTGAAGGTGGAGAACCCCCTGGATATATATATATTTTTTTTTTTTATTTTTTCTCTTTTGTGCTATGGGTAGATGAGCCATGTAAGTAGCAGATGCATGTCAGTAGGCAGCTGTCTCGCAGTGAGCCTTTGATGCTGTCACTATTTTTCCTGAGTTAGCACGACTATCACACCATTTTGCCAGTGTCAGTATGGTCGTTAAACAGGGACGTCCGCAACTGCCGAGCTGTAGAATTACTGCTGCTGTGACCATGAGGCAAACTTCTGTTCATGCAGCGACACCTTATAAAAAAATATTGAACCTAGGAGTCCACACAGTAATGGGCTCAAAATTTTCAGGGGTCTTTAGGCTACTGTAGTAGGATACAGATTATAAAAAAAGCAGCAGTTGGCAACTAAGGCAGGTGGACAGCTCAGGTAGGTGTTACTCTGGCAGCAAACACAATCAACTTCATGTAACCTTTTCAAGATGGTGCTGTGAATCATTCTGGCATCAGTTCAACTAAGAATTAGCCTTACATGTTCCCATCTGACAAACAAATAAAAACATGTAGACATGCACTTATAATTGTATTCTTGCTGCTGTTGCTCGATTTTGCTTACACGGAAAAACTGAAGTTCGGATTATTATCAGCCATGCAGAGGAACAGTGGCTGGTCGTTATGAGGCAGGAAGACAGGTCTCAGTGCAAACTTGAGTCGTATCCAACTAAAAGATTTATTTCAGGGGGATTCTGGGGGGACAATCCTTCAAGTGACAATGTCACAAGCGCGAGGTACACAGTTGTGTTGGTGGATGGAAGTCAATACTAAAAAGCTCTTCTGGGTGATGGACAAAGAAAAAAGAATAGAACAATAATTTGCACGCTTTCCTACGGTGCCGAGAAAAAAGAACTGGCATAAAGAAATGGCATAAACCATGATCATATTTCTTTACCCAGCCTTTCAGGCTGCGTAAAGAAATATGATCATGGTTTATGCCAATTTCCCCTCCCCATGTATTTTACATTAAAAAGAATTTTAGAAACAACCTGAACAATCTACACTATGTTCTAGAATGGTCCATGGTTTGAATAGTTTCTGAGTCCCTCACGGGTGATACGAAAGCGAGAACCACGACGGCAGCAAGCAGGCCAACACGACTGCTTAGAAGGAGATTATCATCCTCTCATCCCTCCCCCGGCAGCCCCTCTTCATCCTCCACACCAGCAGCGCTGAGACCAGCGCATTATTCCAAAGGTGCTTCCGTGATCGCATCACTGCAATGTGCATTCATAAAGATCACAGGTGCGAGAGCGGGCATCAGTGCATCGCTGGTATCGAAAGTGAAAACAGCAACAAAAATCAAGTGTAGTGGGCGGTTTGAGGACTACGGGCAATGATTTGTTTTGCTGTCACTTTATTATTGACATGCACCACACATGGACACGCAACTGCCTGTCGACTTGTTCAGTCCACCACGACCTGAACACCAGCTCGTCTGTGGTTATTGCTACCATTTATCAACCACTTGCTATTTATCAGAGTACAAAGCAGAAGGCCTGCAGTTTGCTTTCTGCTCACGCATCACCGTTAAAATGCTGCTTTCCTTAAATAAGCAATGCACCGTATAGGCGATGAACATAGTGTGATTAACAAGGAAACGTTGGATCAATGAAATCCTCACAAGGATGCCTAGCAGGCAAGCATCCCAAATGCAGAGGGCTGTGTGCCCCACAGCACACTGATGCACCTGCGTCACGTACTTCACCGGACCAGCCTCTGATCTTTTTCTATGCGGCCATCATGGACAAAGAGGGTGGGAATGTGAATGCAAAAGTGAGTTTTCGAGCGATCACATGGAGGCGTTGGGTAGCACAAAAGGCAAGAGATGGGTCCACAAATGATATTTCTTTTGTGCAATCTCTACCTCTTCATTTGCCATCGGCAGTGAAGAAAAAAAATTTTTGTTTCATACATATACAGCTTTGTCAAGAAAAACATGCCAGTAGACAGGACATTGCAGGTACCGAACTGAATGTGCTCATGAAACTTTTCTTGGTGTTTTTCTTGTGATCCCATCCCCCTCCTTACAACTGCCGCTAGCGTGAATGAAATCTCTATACAGTTTTGCACTTCCCAGACAGGACTTATCCGAGACTGTCAGAATGACACAAAATTTCAGCGTCCGAGAATTCTGGTACACCTACACATTTTTGTCTCTCTAGGGCTCTCTGATCGCCGCTATCATTGCAACATCAGAGTACTACCGTACTTACTTGCGTAACTTGCGCACTTTTTTCCATGACTTTAGAGCTCCGAAAAGGGGATGTGCAAATTACACGGACTTTTCGCAAACACTTTCGAAATAATGTGTAATATAATGCAACGCGCACGGTAACTCTTTTGGATACGATCTCACGTAACACAACAAAACGCTGATGTAAAAGAAAATGGCTGCTCCAGGCATGCGCTCCAGGCGTGCACGCCAGCGCTATCTCGGCAGCCGACCGACACTACCCTCTCCCCCTCGCGTCTTTTCATGCTCGTTAAAGACGGGTAGGGCATTTCCTCCCCACTTCGATGGCAGGTATCCTGATAAAGGTGATGTTATCGCATGCGCCCACCGAGCAACAGAGATGGGCCAGGCTCCGTTTGACCTCTGCTTCAGCCGTTTTCGTCGCCCCCACACGCGTGCTTTTATTCTAGCGACTGTACTTTGGGCTCCGAGGGCTTCCAGAGAAAAGAATCTGAAAAAAAAAAAGACATCGCACTTACAGCCCCTTTTGTATATGACTGCGCTCGCCTGCGCAGCGAGGGATGTGGCCACGCAGCTGTCCAAAGTCTGTCGGTGCGGGCACGCCAGCGAGCCGGCTTGGGCCGGACAGGAAACGCAAAATATGCGAGGAATTATTATTTTTTTTTGTAAAGCTGGCTAAATATTAGGGGTGCGCAAATTATGCGGGTAAATACGGCAGTTCGCCTCATTGAGCAAGTTCCACCAGTAATCAGTTGGGGTTCTAAACACACAGCTTGAGCAGTACATACAGTTGAACCCATTTATTACAATACCCGTTTCAGCAATATACCCTGATAACAACGAAGCGCTGCTCTACCAGCAACTTTTGTACATTTTCTATGTTGAACTAACCCTCTTACAACAATGACACCATGCCACACTATTGGCTAAAACAATGAAGTCTGGCTGCTGGGTGCGCCCTATGTGGTGGGAAGATGTAACGGAACGTGAAATCTTTGAAATGAAAACAAACTCTGGCATCTGGGAAGTTGCTATTTGTTCATACAAGAGGCTGCCCCACAGTCATACAACAGAGACAAGCTTTCCCTACAGGGTCCCTTTGTCCCTCTTCCATTCTGCAACCCTCCCAAACACAGGCCCCACAAACAGGAAAGAAAAAAAAAGTAACGAAGGACAGTGGTTCTAAGCTGGCCTTCAACTAGCCTTCCCAGAAGGGCATCTGTGCTATCCAATCTGGCCACTGATGTAAACGGTGGGGATTAAAATAGCACTGCTGCATAGGAGCAACGAAGATGGGAGAGGAGGCATCCTTTCAGTGTAACTTAGGGCTGGTTCAGGGTGTTATCTATGACCAGTGCTGTGCTGATTGTCATGTTGTGAAGCCTACCGTCAATGACCTCCGGACACCCCATTTTTCGGACATGCCCGACATTTTGGACGTCCTCGCGGCACTGCCACAAGCCCTGTAGAACTAATGTATAAGGAAGTCCAAAATTTCGGACGCCCGAACCCTCCACTGTCCAATTTTCCTGACTTTTTGACACAACAGAAGTTCCGAAACCATCAAAACTGCGTACACTCAAATCTCGCTCCAAAGAATCTGATGGGACGCACAAAAAATTCATAGTCGTGGAACTTCTTCGCGGCGAAATTTCATCTAGAATACCAAACAAGTTCAGAAAATATGATTATTATGACTTGTCCTATTGTCACCCGCAAGCACATGCATCATTTGTTGGCATCAAACTCTCGCTAATTTGGACTTATTCAGCCGCACATTGGGCTGTTCGCACACATCGTCCTACAGTCAGGTGCCGAGATTTTGGCACCAAATTCGAAAAGTAAACTGACTCTCATTTTCTCCTCTAACAGGGCATGTACAACCGCAAAATTAATGTTAATGGAGTTCTCGAACAGCTAACTATCCGCCCAAACTGATTTAGTTTCTCCCTTCAGCGTCTCTTTCACCTTCACACTTACCAGGGTGCACGCCACTTGCAGTTTCTCCACCAGCTGCCTCAGTTCTACTTCCAAACAGCACTTCTCCTCAAGTCTGCGACGTGTGTCTGAGAGTTCTTGCTTGAGCAACAACTGTGCTTCAGTCAGCTTATCTTTCCATGCCACGAAAGTGTTGTACTGCTGCTGGAGCTTGGCTGTGCTCTGGGCCAGTTTTTCTGTGAGGCCATAAGGAAGAAAGCAACTCATTGAAGAGCAACCCCCTGCAATACTATACGCCAAAGAAAAAGCCGAGTTTCTTACAGTGTAGACAAAGAAAAGCCTCCACAAAAAATTTTAACGTTTGATGTATGACTAGAAGCATCATGAAACCCTCACAGGAACTGATACTTTTAAAACAAACTGAACAAAATAAAATTATTACAGTCTGCAGAAAGCGACACATGACAATGGCATGACGTAAAATGCATGGCTCCCCGACGGTAGAAAAACAACAATCAGTGGTGTGCCAAAATATTTACAACTGTCTTATATAAAAAACTGATAGCAACACTCTCCATTCATTCGGGTTGGCAGACTGCATTATGCTGAAGTGAATTTACACCTAAGCATGAATACCACTGTCCCTGAATATCTACATGTGCAGTTCTGTGGTTTACCCAGACAATGACGAAATCAGATGATGGGCATATTCCTAGACAAATGTTAAGTCTGCTGTAAATATAAGAGCCGACTCATGTAGGCATCAGACACCTTTTTCAGCACCTGCAAGACTGCGTCTGATACACTTGTAAAGGTCCTTGGAAAAAGACAGAAATTAGGGTAGTCCAAGATGGTCGGGTATCCGTGAGAGAAGGCGCACAGCCACGTGGTGGACATGCTGGGCAGGAGATGACCATTGTTGGAATTCGTAGTACAGCTGGAAACAGGGTAGCTGGCAACAAGGAACCCACTTGACAGGTGTTTGGCAGCCCCAG
>JABSTT010003675.1:0-29833 GCA_013339685.2 Hyalomma asiaticum | reverse complement strand
CAATAAATAAATAATAATTAAAACAAATAAATAAATAACTAGGAAAATAAACTAACAGTAAGTAACAACAGTGAGAACAGAAATCTAAATTACAAAGTTATCGAAGTTCAAAAGAAAGTTAGGGGGTATGAACATGAAGCATACGGCTGATGACCGGCAGCGTCGAAGGGTTCCACGACGGTCTGGTGCGGCAGTCTGGTACGGCACAGCGTTGAGGTCGATGGAGTTGCGGCACTGATGTTCCCGGCGAGCTAGTGCTTGATGGCAACCCAGCAGTTTTAACTAACTCGAGCCGAAGTCCCGATGCCTACGTTGCAGACGGTAAGTGCACATCTCAACTAGGCGAAGCGGCTAAGGTTAGGTGGCCAGCCGTACAGAGCCACGCTAGCAACTTCTAGAGCGATACCCTGATCGCTTCTACGCCATGTAAGCCAAGCGACTAGAACCCGTGCTCCTCAATGCTCCTCGCTTAAATACCCGCATGTTTTTCCCTTCGCTGTCCTAGGGAATCGGGGCGTGTTTTTGAGACAATTGTTCTAGAATTCATTTCTGGCTCCGCCCAAAATATCCCTCTGGAGAGCGATGACCAAACCCTTCTCGTGCCGCCGACGGGCCTCTTTCCTCTGCACCCCCGATTGACAGGTCATGAGCGTGGCGGGGGTGCCCTTCGCCGGTCAACAAAGGTATGCATACTTGTCCCTTTGGACACGGTGGCCCACGAGCAAACCTAGCGTAGGTCCGCACGTGGCCCGTGCACGTCAAACGGCTGCCCACTGTCTTGCCCCGTATTGTTGGGCCGAGCACGTTGTTCGGCCATCAAGAACCACACCGGGGGGTCGTAGGAGAATGCCTGCAATGAAGTCAAGAGTTTGACGAAAGCTCGTCTGGTCGGGAATAATCATGTCAAAAGTAAAGCAAGACGCCGACCAAAAAGACACTTAAAATAACACGACTTTCGCTCCCGTACGGGGGGCCTTGTTCACAAATGAAGAAATGAATAACGGGATTGACTAAGTACGTGTAAAAAGGTGGCGCCAGCAGCGTGCGTAAACAGAGGAAGGTGCCGTCATTGCGATTAAGCGTGGTATCGGTGGTTTTTGATTAGTAGTGATCCGAGATGAAGTCGCGAGGTTAGATTTCTTTCAGTGGCGAGTACATTCGCACTGGCCCAGTCAATATCATGTCCTTGGAAATGGAATGCTCAGCCAGTGCATTTGAAGACACTTTTCTTTTTTCACACATCGTAACAGTGTTCTTTCAGGCGCCTTTGAAAATCGCCTGTTCTCGCCGATGTACACATGATCACAGTCGGTACAGGGGATTGTGTACACGACACCAGGAAATTTTTCTTTTGGAAGCTTGTCCTTCACATTTGTCACTACACTTTTCATTTTTTCACCGGCACATGTGACCGTGTACATAGCCTTTCTAAAGAAGTGTTGCGATTCTGTTGTACAAGATCCCCCGTCTTGTGGCCGTTTGTATAGTGGGCAAACCGGCCGGTGTGTTAATGTACGCATGGGTGAGCACGCGAACAGAGTTAAAAGAAGGCCACCGATAGCCAACTATCAATACATTGCAATGAGTGCTGTTGCGAGCGATCTCTCAAAATGTGATTTTCTTGTCCAAGTACCGGGATGAACGCGCTCGTCTCATATCAGAAGGCCTATCACATCCGTAGTAGTGGAGAAGCATGTGTTAGCCTACCTCCATTTCCCTTCTTCGAAGGAGATATCGTACCTGAAGTTGCTAAATTGAAGATATGTATAGTGGTTTCTGCGCATGTTGATTTTGTTGTTCTTTCGTTTGATAATGGCGGCATACTTATGCACGACGATTGTTGCAATAAACACATATGGTTGTTAGTCAGCGCCCGTGTCTGTGCTCTTCCTTATCCTGTGTCCAGCGCTGTTTTCGTCTTCTTGTAATGTGGGCGGGTGAATTTTCAAGCTTGTGTTTCAGGAAACAAAGTTTACGGAAAGCTGAGGAACATATATTACTAATATGTAAATTCCACGAAAGGTTGTTTGAGAATGTTACACCTAGATATTTATAATTTTCAACTGCTTTTAGCTGTGAGGCGGCCAGTGTGTAGGTGTATGCTAACGGGCTTTTTCCCCTTGTGAACAAAGACAGACTGTTTTGTCTTTGTTTAAAGCCATGCCTGATCTGTCACACCACGCTTGTATGTTGTGCAGAGTTATCTCGAGGTTGGTTTGGTTATGTACGGCAGTTATTTGCTGATATAAAACGCAATCATCTGCAAACAATCTGATTTGCGTGCCAGGTGTAACAATGTTGACAATCGATGAACAAGTCGCAAAGTGCGATTTAAAGCACGGAATGTCGCGAGAGCCTTCGTTATAGCTGATTGAGGGAGGAGAAGGCTAGAGATGGGCAAAGCGGCTCACTTGAGTGATCGGCTCAGAACGGCTCAGCTCACTGCAATGATCCGGTTCATTTCAACGGCTCACCGGGTCCGAGGGAAAACGCTCTGGCGCGAAGGAAGAACGGGACCGGCCGGAGCGGTGGGCGGCCGTTCGGCTCCCTTGCATTAGCGTCCGTGGTTTGCCCATATCACTGGGGGCCCTGTTAATATCCCTGCTTAAGGCAAGCGAAGCACACATAACTTGCGCGTATATGACTTCCGCACAATTCAACTCTGCGAGGGACCTTATATGCAGTGATCGTTCTACACGTAAGTATTAAGTATAATACGCGCTAACTCACTGCAGGGTATGCGAGAGTTTTTCTTTATTTTTGTTTCTGGTTGACGCAGTTTTGTTAGGAGAGACACATTTTCATTCGCTGAGGGGTGAGGTGGGTGGCAGAAATTATGAGGCGCTTAGCAGATACTAACATGTATAATCTTATCTCACAACAATACCACAAAACTTGATTCTACCAACATATGTGTTCTGAAAATCATATAACCAAGAAAGTTGAAACGCTGAGCGCGTTCGTATGAGTGTGTGTTTTCTGTCTATGAATCTATCCAGTTCGTGCTTTCTTATTCTTCCTAGAAAGTATTCCCGTCTCCGCTTCATGGAATGGCATACAATCAGTCTTATCGGCGCGGTGCCGGCTCGCCTACAAATCACCACGTATCCGGTTACGATGCATTCTCCATCGGCTAGAAAGCTAGAAAGCTACACATTTGACACATTTCGCTAGAAACAACGTCACATATTCTTGCTGAGAACTCGGTATGTGCACTGGAATGGAGCGCGCCGCCCGTTATTGGATATTGCTGCCCTCGACTCTTGATCATCGTGAAGGCGAAGAAGGCAAACAAAAGCCCCTGTTCCTGCGCCTCAGGTCGCAGGCGCTGGCTAAGTCTGTACTAGTCACGTGAAAGCGTGGCATCGTCTGCTAATCCTCCTCGTGAAGGATTAGCAGATTGTCACTAAATTTATTTGCTGTGCGGCGCTACCATGTACGGAAATTGTGAATATATGTGCCATCATGTCAAAAAATAAGAAAATTTGTAAGCTAGCCCTGTTGTGGTCCTTATTCATCTTGGTTCTGTCAAACTTTGCGCCGCCTTTTCCCTTTGTAACAGCAAACGCCTTTCCTTTCTCTGAAACACGTTCACTTTTCGACAAATCACATTAGTGCTAAAAAGTAAAAGAGATTCCTGAGGTAAAAAAAAACTACGCGGAACCGTTCCAAATTGGCCCGGGTTTTCTATTTCTACGGAAAAAAAGAAGCACCTCCTTTTTCTGTGCTGCTGCTTGGCAGTGCAAAGAAAGGGTCGTTGCTTGGAAAGCGCGCTTTTCTGGCGCCGCGCATATTTACAACAGTTCCATAATTACAGCCGCACCAAGGGAGCGTTAAACAGATACAATGAAGAATTCCCCACGCTGTGTGCGAAAAAACACAGTTCACGTTTGAAAAGAAGATGCTAGACATGCTTTGAACTATCCGGAAAGCAGCACTTGCCGTTTTTCACTGTCTCGTGTCAGGACGTGTCTTAAATCAAGCACTTGATTTTAACGTGTGTCACTGTGAATGGACGCATTTCTGGAAGACGTTCATTTACCTAAAATACCTTAGAGTGCCCGTCAGTATGGGTACCATCACGATGTGATGTAAATTTGAAGAGATGTTTAGCTTCCGTCACCCACTGACAGAAACAAAGAGGTCGAACACTATCTGTGCGACCCATATAAATAGATCAAAACTCAACAAAGTGCGATCATGCCATGATATTTTTTCTTCCAAAATGCGCCACGACGACATAATGCGAATCCTTCACACAACACGGCATGTTATTCGTTTTATTGATGTGCTAAAATACACGCTCAGAAAGTTCAGAGGACTGCATGATATCGGTGACATATAACTATAATAATGAGCGCTAATGAGGACGTAAGCTGCGTTGATTTGTTGACTTTAAAGACACCAAATACCCTTCTAGGTCAGGATTGCGTCTTCGAAGTGTTGCCACAGATCACGATGAACTGCCTCACGCAGCGCACACAGCGAGTGAGATGCGAGTAGCGCGAGTCAGCCCGCGACGGCCAACACTCGTCGCCGCCGTCGAAACGAAAAGCGACCCGGTACTTCAGCACGGCTCACTGCGGCACGGTTCACTGAGCGAGAGCGAACCACCTCCCACCCTCGGTTCACTGAGCGAGAGAGAACCGCTGTCCGTCCGCTCTCCCAAAGAACCGCCGCTCATTTTTACTGAGCCGGCTCACCTCGGCTCTGTGAGCGAGACGGAACGCACGGGTCACTGAGCGAGAGCGAACCGCCTCCCGCCCTCGGTTCACTGAGCGAGAGAGAACCGCCGTCCGCTCTCCCAAAGAACCGCCGCTCATTTTTACTGAGCCGGCTCACCTCGGCTCTGTGAGCGAGACGGAACGCACGGGTCACTGAGCGAGAGCTAACCGCCTCCCGCCATCGGTTCACTGAGCGATAGAGAACCGCCGTCCGCTCTCCCAAAGATGCGCCGCTCAGTTTTACTGAGCCGGCCCACCTCGGCTCTGTGAGCGAGACGGAACGCACGGTGACTGAGCGAGAGCGAACCGCCTCCCGCCCTCGGTTCACTGAGCGAGACAGAACCGCCATCCGCTCTCCCAAAGAACCGTCGCTCAGTTTTACTGAGCCGGCTCACCTCGGCTCTGTGAGCGAGACGGAACGCACGGGTCACTGAGCGAGAGCTAACCGCCTCCCGCCATCGGTTCACTGAGCGATAGAGAACCGCCGTCCGCTCTCCCAAAGATGCGCCGCTCAGTTTTACTGACCCGCGGATCACTCGCTCTTTGGAAAGAGCCGCTCAAAAGATCCGGATCACTCCTGAGCGACCCATCTCTAGAGAAAGCTATCCCATTCTTAACGGCCTTTGAGTGTCTCGAAGAAAACGGGAGGAGTGGCTTCTGGGACCTTGAGAGGTAATGCCAGCAGACATGATTACTTTCGAAAGACAGCTATAACGAAGTCTTGTGTACATGGCGTTGAGCGTAGTTTCCTGACACAAGTACAGAGGCTTGTTGATGCAGGGTACCCAAAATATCTGCTAAGTAGTAGCAGCGAGAGGCTGTCGAAGTGGGTTAAGGGTGAGGTTCGCTCCAAGCGTGGTGGTAGTAAGCCGCCAAATTACGATAGGGTAACGCTGTTGCCTTATGTGCACAAACTGCCCCATGGTCTCGGCAACGATGGCAGTAGGTACGGGGTTAAAACTGTGTTTTCGGCCCCTAACAAACTTTCGAAAATCTGCCCACTCGTTAGGAGGAAAATAGAGCAGAATAGCAAAAAAAGGGAAGGCTGCGGAAAAAACCGACGTATGGAGATTGCAAATGCGGTGTTGTTTATCAGATTCCACTTATGTGTGGGAACTCGTATGTGGGGCAGACTGGCAGGTGCATTAATGTGCGGTTGAAGGAGCACAATCAGTCACTCAAGGAGCATGATAGCACGCACCTTGTGTCTCACTGAAACACGTGTGGGCGTTCACCTGCTTTTGAAGACGCTAAGCTGTTGTCAGTACACAGATGCAAACTAACACGTGAAGTGATAGAAGCGTTTCACATAAAAAGAATGGGAGACGCATGCGTCAGTCAGCCATCGCTGTCGCTAACTGACAATGAGTTTGCCTATTTACTCACCACGTGTACTGTTAAATGATAATCTGTTTTCTGATTAGCTCACGCTTTTTCCAGTTGTCCTTCGGTTGTTTTGTTTGCTCCTTTTTCCTGTGTGTTCTTTCAAATAAAATTTTTCAGTTGCGAGACAGCGCTCGTCCTGTGTGTTGCGTGTTTCCTTTGGTCCCAGTCTTTTGCGCTGCTACTATGGGTAAGTTCCAACTAGCCCAACTGTCCATGCTATTGACCGTTATTTCATTTACAGGTCTCTTAGCTTCGCTTAAATATCTCCAAAATTTGTCCGGTGCACTTTTCATGAAACCAGGTAGCCGCGTGTTAAAATAGTAATCCTTTGAACTTCGAACCGCTGATGACAATTTGCTTTTTATAACACTGATAAATTGGGGCGGGTCCCCCTTTTTGCTTCTTTTTAGATTGCGCTTCAGTTGCAATATGTTACGTGTCATCCACGGCGTTTGTTCATTGACCGTCTTCGTTTTTTTTAGGCACGAATGTATTTATGCAGTGACGACACATTTTGAGGAACATTGCCCAAAGCGTGAAAGCGTCGTTTTCAGTATCAGTGAAGTCACCAAGGCACGTTTCTATGTAGTCTATTATGCTTACATCATTGACTCTAGAATAGTTTTTGAAGCAATGTTTCTTCGTGCGTTTAGAGACAATAGGCGTAAGTATGGGCAAGGACAAGCTTGTGATGATACAGACCTTCAATAACTGAAAATAACTGATACAGACCTTCAATAACTGATACAGACCTTCAATAACTGAAAACCGAAAAATCACGATTCACAAATAGCAGGTCAAGAACATTACTAGAGAAACCTTTCTACACGGGTAGGTTCAATAACCGTTTGAATTAAATCGTGTTCTAGCATAATGTCGAAGATAATGTTAGCATTTTGGCCCTTCTTTAAGGCTCCTGAATACGTTCCCAGGTAATACTAGGCAGATTGAAATCGCCTACTAGAAAGATATTTTACGCCGAAAAGGAGACATGTACTAGTAAAGTTGAGAACGTTGGTGCCGAAGGTTCTTCTTCCGGATTCCAGCTCCCCGCTCGGCGTCCTAAACGCACCGTCCGAGACGGTATGGGCGAGTTGGGAAGGAGCTGGCTGCCGCTGGTATGGCGGCGATAGGCTCGCGGGCAAACGTGTAGCAGTTGAAGAGGAGGCTCAGAGACTTCAGTTTAAAAAGGGAATGAAAACTTGTATTTACAGTATAGTATACAGAAAGGGAATACAGGGAGTTGACTGGTACATAAAAATAAAGTTGAAGCTGAACTATACGTAGGGCGACCCTACTCCGGCGTAGCCGGCAGTGCGTAGCACTTTTTCCACCCGTTCAGCCTGCCCCGTCCCATGGCGGAGCCATCTTTATTACCACAACCGCTCCGCCTTAACGTCTCAGCCGGCGAATCATCTTAACTTCGCTCTGGCATTGGGCAGCGATTCCACCTTTTGTCCCGCCTCCTCAACTGGGGCGGTCCAATTTGTGAAATCACCACCCAGTCTGTTGACGGTGAGAGGGGTATGTTTGTACAATAATAAAAAAAGCATATACATCAGCATTAAACAACACATACATAAAAGTAAGCAATGCCACCCAAGGTCGAAGGGCGATGGCAAAGATATGGCGCACGTGAAACGCGTTACTTGCGCACGCGTCGCGTCTGCTCGGGCGCTGTTACCGGAAACGAGCAGGCGCCCAAAAGATTCGCCCGAAAGAGTTATTATTTGAAGAAAACCTTCCCATGGGGAAGTTGGACTGTGCGCGCCTGCTTCTGTTTATCTCAAACAAGCCGAGCCGTACTGGCTCTTACTCAGACCTGTTTAATCGGCACCCCGCTGTGCTTAGACGCATGCTACCCCACGGCGAGCACGGAAGGAACGCTTGAACCAAAGCCATCCCGCGGCACGCGCGGGCCACAGCCCAGTGACCAAAAACAGGCATTTCCGACGGCGAACAACTAACGGTTCGCGAGTCTCCAGGGCCGTCACCACCGGCATGTTGCATGCCGACGCCACATTCAGCGTAGCCGCCCCAGGTGGTCGTAATGACGCCCGAGGTGCGGTTTGCAGAACGACCGAAGGGCCGCTATCGCCGCGTGCTCACGCACAAAAGGGCCCGCCCGGGCCTCCATTCAGGCAAGCGAGGTGGAAGCTTTGTCTCTCCGCGGTGCGGAGAATTGGGAGTGGGCTACCATATCAGGTCGTCCGTCAATTTCGGAAGCACCGCTTTCCGATCCACCGCCCGCTTCCTCCCTGCGCGCGCGGGCGCTCACAAGGTCGTGTATACACGTACACCTGGAGCGCCGCAGGAGGGCATCCGGGGTCTGCCTGCGTCCCTGCCGCGACCACTGTCCAACCATCCCGCCTCTTAGTCCCGCAGCGGGATGCCCGTGTCCCCAGAAGACGCGGAAGACACATATGAAGAAAGTAAAGAAAATGAATAACAGATACGGCCGGGGAACGACAAACGAAAAGCCAATGCCGCGAAACGCGCCCCATTGACAGACGTCGCCCATCGCCGAGTGAAATCTAAAGAAAAAAAAACGCGCCTTGCTAGCGGCAGGCTTACACCCCCCACCCAAGACTTCGCAACGACTTGGTTACAGCGTTGCCGAAGCGGGAACACCAAGAAAAGCCGGCCGCCATTATCGCTAGAAGGCGCAGAAACCAGAGGGAGGCAAACACAACCGCAACTACGCTAACCGCGCACATAGCTTGCGATAACCTCCTTTTCCCGCAGCGACAGACTGATTGTCTAGCCAATCAAAGAATGACGTTGGCCAAATGTAAAAAATAGATATACTATAACCAAAATAGAAACATTGTTCGCAGCGCAAAGTCATCTAACACGCAAAACACTGCGCTCCACCGCCGTTGATAATGTGTCATGCACACCAATCAACCCTGGCAAGTGCGATACACTCATGCGAGCTAGAAAAAAAAACAATCCACAAGGGTAACCAAACTATATGTACGTGCCTCTCTTGTCCGCTCTACAGTAATAACGTAACGCAGCACGACATGTACACATTCTCCCTACCTCAACAAAAAACGAAAAAGAAACATAAAATCATAAAAACACCAGGAGGTAACATCATCAAACGCAGGTCAGTTCCACAGTTAATAAAACACTTAATGTGTGGTACGTCTGACGTGTTACGAACACCCATGCATGAAAATATACCTTAATATTAATCTGCAAAGCTGTCTCAGCGTGACTACTCATTATCCATAATGCAACATGCCGTAAGCATGTGCTTGCACTTACTACCTAACCGCATGAGCTAATCCAACACCAGACACTGACAGGTTACCTCATCAAAGACCATGCGTATGATACAGTTCCCAAAGAACACACATAAAAAAACACCACTACAGGGTAATGTCCACCACGGAAACGCATAGTGGTCAATGTTCAGTGCTCGGTGGCGCACGGTATCCACATAGTTCAGCACTTCACTCACACCATGAAGTTGCTCCAGCCCCACCGCTCTCTGCCGATCGCGGTCGAGCCGTAACGTAAGCAATGTTACCCCTTATAGATAATAAAACCAGCCTAGCTGGCACTGTTGTTGCCGAATAACCTGCAACGTTAGGGGTGGCACAAGACTTAGCGTTAAATTCGTTCACCCCATGGATCAAAACAATGCACCAGGAATCTAAAAATAAACATGCCGCCACGGGCCGCCCACCTGCATACGCCTGCCGCCCTCGTAGGGTCACCTCCCTGCGCCAAGGACACTTCAATAGCTACAATACATGAACTGTGACTGCAGATGGTCCGATCGCTCAATGTAGCTAACAATATCGACCGCCCTCCGCGTGTCAGCTCAGTTACGGTGCTAACGCGCGAAAGGCCTTCCATCTCCTCGGCGGGCCGACGCCAACAGAAGTTTGACTGCAACGGGTGCGCCTCAAATGTGTGGGGACTGTTTTCCCTGCAGTGCGTCTCCGATAGCCCACGCCGCAAGGTTCTAGCCTCCAACCCGTCGGCGCTTGCCTCCACTGCCGCAGCTACGCTATGTCCTATCTGGGCTAATTCACTCCGTGGCTCCTCGTTTAATTCGGGCAGCTCACATGCAGCAGCCACCGGCGTTGCCACAACGGTGTCAACGGGCTCTAACGAGGAAGCCACCGAATGTGCTACTGACACGCGGTCCGCATCACAATTTCCGCCGCGCAGTCGTTGCACTAGGCTGCTTTCAACAACTGCCCCTGCACTCGGCGATGACGCGATCATCGCTACCTCACCGCAACTGCTATTGCCAAGCGGGTCGAAGCTCGGGCACGACCTCTGCAATTCGGATGCCTCCTGATGCTGCTTCGGAGAAGCAGCATCCTCCCGAGCATTCGCCTCCGCTATGAGATCAGAGCCTAACTCTGTCTCAAGTCCGGCAGTTCGTGCTGCCGTTAATGCAGAGTGCGTCTCGTTTTCCACGCACTGCGAACACAGAGGTGCAGTATCGGGACTATCCCCGGCCACGACGTCAGAGCACGGCACCTCACTGCGACCAGCCGCCTGTGTCGTGAGCAACACACCCGGCATTTGCTTCTCGGGCTCTGACGAGGCGGTGCATTCCCGCTCTGTTCGCAATACGCTCTCCGACACTGTTGCCTTTCCCGCTGCTAACGAGTTCGCAGCGGGCTCAGAGTGCGCCCTGCACTCTACTACCTCGCCTACTAGCTCCGCACGCGAAGCTCTCGCCTGCCTTAATTTTTCGAGCTCTATCAGGAGTTCAGCTGTCTACGGCGCTCCTGAGCCATCATCAGATTAAACTCCATTTCTTTTTCTGAGAGCTCGCGATTTTGTCCTAACTCATAATCTACGTGGGCCAAACACGGCCACACTGCACTGGAATTAATTCCTGTCATTTCAAATGACATCCCCTCGGCTCGAACACGACAACAGGAGCGGGAGAAAATGGAGCCGAAGCAACTCACTCAGTTTCGAAGTCGATCTCCGTCACTGCTGTCGGTGGTTCACCCATGAGCCTTGACGGTTAGTACAACAAGCTGCTGAGGATGCCTTATCGAGGACTGCCTTAAACCAGCCGTGCCTCGTCGCCGTCGTAGAGGGCGATGGGATGTTCTGGCTTCCGCCGCGTCCACAGTCGAAGGGCTGCGCTGGCGGCAGTCACCGGAGGTGCTGCCAGCCGAAGCCGTCTTGCTGTGATGCCTTCAATTTCTCCGTCTCTTCGCTCTTCGCCTAGCGAGCCTATCCTGTCGACTGCGCCAGTAAAGTTGAGACCGTTGGTGCCGAAGGTTCTTCTTCCGGATTCCAGCTCCCCGCTCGGCGTCCTAAACGCACCGTCCGAGACGGTATGGGCGAGTTGGGAAGGAGCTGGCTGCCGCTGGTATGGCGGCGATAGGCTCGCGGGCAAACGTGTAGCAGTTGAAGAGGAGGCTCAGAGACTTCAGTTTAAAAAGGGAATGAAAACTTGTATTTACAGTATAGTATACAGAAAGGGAATACAGGGAGTTGACTGGTGCATAAAAATAAAGTTGAAGCTGAACTATACGTAGGGCGACCCTACTCCGGCGTAGCCGGCAGTGCGTAGCACTTTTTCCACCCGTTCAGCCTGCCCCGTCCCATGGCGGAGCCATCTTTATTACCACAACCGCTCCGCCTTAACGTCTCAGCCGGCGAATCATCTTAACTTCGCTCTGGCATTGGGCAGCGATTCCACCTTTTGTCCCGCCTCCTCAACTGGGGCGGTCCAATTTGTGAAATCACCACCCAGTCTGTTGACGGTGAGAGGGGTATGTTTGTACAATAATAAAAAAAGCATATACATCAGCATTAAACGACACATACATAAAAGTAAGCAATGCCACCCAAGGTCGAAGGGCGATGGCAAAGATATGGCGCACGTGAAACGCGTTACTTGCGCACGCGTCGCGTCTGCTCGGGCGCTGTTACCGGAAACGAGCAGGCGCCCAAAAGATTCGCCCGAAAGAGTTATTATTTGAAGAAAACCTTCCCATGGGGAAGTTGGACCGTCCGCGCGCCTGCTTCTGTTTATCTCAAACAAGCCGAGCCGTACTGGCTCTTACTCAAACCTGTTTAATCGGCACCCCGCTGTGCTTAGACGCATGCTACCCCACGGCGAGCACGGAAGGAACGCTTGAACCAAAGCCATCCCGCGGCACGCGCGGGCCACAGCCCAGTACCAAAAACAGGCATTTCCGACGGCGAACAACTAACGGTTCGCGAGGCTCCAGGGCCGTCACCACCGGCATGTTGCATGCCGACGCCACATTCAGCGTAGCCGCCCCAGGTGGTCGTAATGACGCCCGAGGTGCGGTTTGCAGAACGACCGAAGGGCCGCTATCGCCGCGTGCTCACGCACAAAAGGGCCCGCCCGGGCCTCCATTCAGGCAAGCGAGGTGGAAGCTTTGTCTCTCCGCGGTGCGGAGAATTGGGAGTGGGCTACCATGTCAGGTCGTCCGTCAATTTCGGAAGCACCGCTTTCCGATCCACCGCCCGCTTCCTCCCTGCGCGCGCGGGCGCTCACAAGGTCGTGTATACACGTACACCTGGAGCGCCGCAGGAGGCCATCCGGGGTCCGCCTGCGTCCCTGCCGCGACCACTGTCCAAGCATCCCGCCTCTTAGTCCCGCAGCGGGGTGCCCGTGTCCCCAGAAGACGCGGAAGACACATATGAAGAAAGTAAAGAAAATGAATAACAGATACGGCCGGGGAACGACAAACGAAAAGCCAATGCCGCGAAACGCGCCCCATTGACCGACGTCGCCCATCGCCGAGTGAAATCTAAAGAAAAAAAACGCGCCTTGCTAGCGGCAGGCTTACAGTACTCTTTTAGTTTTATCATGTAATCGGGTTTAGCGTCTGGTCATCTATAATATGCGAACAATACAAACCAATGCCCCCAGCATGACAATTGAATGCATAGGCAGTCGATGTCAGGATCTTCATCAATAAGTGTTGCTTCAATTGGTTCTTCAGTAAGGACAGCCACACCTCCGCCCCTATGCGCTCTGTCCCTACGAAAAACTTTATAACACGGTGGGAGTACAAGGTCATCTGTTACCTGACCATGCAACCATGTCTCCGTAATGATGGTGACGTGAGGGTCGCGGATGAGCAAATGGACTTCTAATGAATCTGCCTTATTGATAACACCGCGAGCGTTTAAGTTGGTGATACACAACTGCTTTGCTTGTGGGGAACGCGTGTGAGCAATACTATTGTCGTTATCTGTGAAAGGGGAACTTCTCGCTCTGCTTGGAACTTTGTTGGCTTCTCCAACTAGGACAACACTTGTGTGTGACTTCTTGTCATTGGGCGAAATCATCTTCCGGTCTCACTTTTGTTAATAGGTACTTTATCATTTTTTTTCATCCCAGACATACGCCACCCCGTCAATGTACAACTTGTCATATGATCAAAAGGACAGAAAGTTGAGCGAGTTGGTAACATTCCATAATCAAAAGAAGAGGCGTGCAGGACACGGACACAAGAAGAGAAGTGAACACCACGAACGCCGACTAGCAACTGATGCACCGCACAGAGGCGAAAAAGAAAGAAGACACACAGCTTATCTGCGCATGCTCGGAATGGTAGCGCCACCTGTCAATCGGTTACACGTGCCCGCCTACGCGATAGACAACTCCCAAGGCATTCTATCTCCTCCCTGTTTAAGCTAATCGACGGTTGACTCACGCATGCACTTCCACTAATACTGATATGCCAGGCCTCAACCAATAAAAGCGTATCTTCGTTCTTATGCCTGTACAGGATCTCGGTATTATCTAACTCGGGCATGCAGCTACAGACCTGGCAGTGCAAGGATAGATTGGACGGCGTCCCACCTGATAGCGACCTCCTGTGTTCAATTAATCTTTGATTAATACAACGCGCAGTTTGCCCTACATAAAACCGTCCGCAGCTAAAAGGAATCTTATAAACTACACCCATGCGGCAGTCGGTGAAATTGTTCTTGGCTAGGTGCTTAACCGGACAGATATCGGTTCGCTTCTTACCTTCCTTCTGCTCAATTCTTCTATGCACTGCAGCACAAACCCTTCCTAACTTATTGGGAGCCGTAACACAACATTAACCCCATATTTACTTCCCACTTTCTTAAGCCGGTGCGAAACTGCGTGGATGTATGGAATACTCACGACCTTTTTCTTGTTAATGTTACTCTCTGCTACCGCTTTTGTTCCGGTCGAAATCGACTTCTTAAGACGCTCAGCTACTGTGGCTATGGCTAGTCTAGGGTAACCTGCATCTAAGAGGCGCTCAACCTGCGCATTAAAGCTAATGGTCAAACGGTGCACGCACGACTTCGATAGGGCTGACTTTAAACAGGACAAGGCTATTCCGTTTTTTACTACTTTCGAATGCTTGGAGTCAAAATTTAGCAACGGCTTAGATGCTCTAGGGGAATACTGCCAACACACGTGATTCCGCTGAAATGACAACGAGATATCTAAAAATTGTATTACGTTTTTCTCCGGTAGTTCTTTCGTAAACGTTAAACCATCTCCATTAAGTTTAAATTGATCGCTTACATAGGTGACGACGGATTCAAAATCATCCTTACTACAAAGTACCAAGTAATCGTCCGCATACCGAAATACCCTAATGATGCGGTCCCCTAAGGCCTCTTTTAAACGGCAGTCAAACTTACTCAAGTATAGATCACTTAGAATAGGGGCTACCTTTGAACCTATACAAATCCCCGATTTCTGCACATACACGCCTTCCCTGTATCCAACTAATGTTGACGTTAAGTACATGGAAAGAATTTCTAGAAAGGTACCTGTGGAAACTCCGCATCTATCTATGAAACCGGACTCTTGCCCTTGTTCTTGAATACATTCCTTCACGCATTCCTTCACGCTTGCCCTTTTTCGCCTCTGTGCGGTGCATCAGTTGCTAGTCGGCGTTCGTGGTGTTCACTTCTCTTCTTGTGTCCGTGTCCTGCACGCCTCTTCTTTTGATTATGGATTGTCATATGATAACGTAACTTTCTCACGTTTTCCCGGTTTGGCTTCGCACTTGCCGACAGTTTCCGTCTGACGTCCCGAATGTTCCAAGAAAAATTTTCGCCGATTGAAATATTTGTGTTCTTCAATTTATATCCCTTTCTTAGAATATCGGACTTGTCTCTCTCGAGTTCGAAGGCCTTACGATAACCGGGCGGTTTTTGTTACTTGCCGGCTTGCCTAATCTATGAATTCGTTCCGTAGGTACATTTTCTAGCTCAAGAAGGCTCTGAAAAATATCTTTGTTAAAGGCCATTCTCAAAGTTTCAGAATTTTCACCTTTTGTTTCAGTTAGTGCATAAATGATTAGGTTAGATCGCCGGCTGGAATTTTCTAGTTCATCTACTTTCTTTTCGAGTGACTTAACTATACTTTTAATGCGGTGCAATTCTTCCTGGCAAGAGTTTATCTTGTCGTTCAGGTTAGAGAGCGCGCCTAGTTGCTTTTCGATTTCAGTTAGCCGTCTCTCTTTAATATCCTTAATGTCACTCGAGATTTCCTTCAGTTGCTTTGAAATGTAAGTTCAGGGCCAGGGTTTGATTCAATGTCCCCTCCCAGAAGTACCAACCTTCTCAGAGAGAAACGAACACCATGCAGTAAATAACCCGGGCGCGGGCACGGCAGCACCACCAAAAAGGGATCGCTTGAACGAAAACATTTGCCATAGTGTTTTCTCGCCTGCACGGCAAGAAGAAAAGGGTTGTGAGCGATCCACATCGTTTCGGTGCCACCGTGCCCTGTAACCGAGTCATCAAACGGGTGTCTCTTTATAGGCTCCCAGAAAGGTGTCGCTCCGCTCATCTCATGCGCGTGGTCCTCTACGCCCGATGACGCAGAATGACGTGGCAGTCTGCTGAACGGTTGCGAGACCGGATTTCCGGTGCCGTGATTGCAGATGTCGCAGGGGAACAGCTGTGTCCCATGCGCAGTAGCGTTCAGCGTGACGAGGTTTAAGCAGCCCTCAGCACGCAGGACACCAAGTAACTGCACGGCAAGAAGAAAAGGGTTGTGAGCGATCCACATCGTTTCCGTGCCACCGTGCCCTGGGCCATGTTCGTCGTGTAGTCATATTGTGGCATAGCAATTTTAGTGCACATACAATTAAGGAAACGGCCAGGAGAGCACCGAGACTGCGGCATGTAAATTATGCCGCTCAGGACATGCATGTCATAATTGATGTAATGCCGTGTCATTTATGTTCGTCATGCAGTCATGTTGTGGCATAACAATTTTCGCGCACATACAATTAACGAAACGGCCAGGAGAGCACCGAGACCGTGGCATGTAAGTCATGCCGCTCATGACACGAATGCCACGATTCTCATGTAGTGCCATGTCATTTATGTTCGTCATGCAGTCATATCGTGCCACACCAATTTTCGTGTACATCGAATTAACGAAACGGCCATTAGAGTGTTTCATGCAGAGGCGGTACGTGACACATGTGAGCCGAGTTCGATTGATTGATTAGTGGGGTTTAACGTCCCAAAACCAGCTCTGATTATGAGAGACGCCGTAGTGGAGGTCTCCGGAAATTTCGACCACCTGGGGTTCTTTAACGTGCACTGACATCGCACAGCACACGGGCCTCAACATTTCGCCTCCATCGAAATGCAGCCGCCGCGGCCGGGATTCGATCCCGCGACCCTCGGATCTGCAGCCGAGTACCTTAGCCACTAGACCACCGTGGCGGGGCTGAGCCGAGTTCAACACAACAAAGAACGCAAAAGTTTATTCAGCGACGCCTTTTATGCATTCCCGACAGGAAAGAAGACAATGGCCCAATGGCCCAGTTTGGTAGTGACAGCGGAAGGATGTGCGTAGCGAGAGCGCCCGGAAGACGCCAGTCGATGAGCGTTTCTGCATGATTTTTTGCATTTTGCATTGAATAGTAGGGGAAAGTAGTCTTTTCTTTCTTGTGCTTGGCTTTGTGTCCAGTATTTTACCCGCGTACGGGTTTTCCTTTTTCTTTTCGATACCACGTGATAGCTATTTTCAGTTGCTATCGTTTGAGTTAGGTTGTAATGGACAAGTGATTTTTTTCGGTGCGGTTTTTTTACCTTTTTAGACCGGGTAAGAGAGGAAAATAATCTTTCTTGTTGCGCCTTTCTTTGTGTCCGGCATTTCCCCGAGCACTGAAGGTCCCGCGATGACGTGGTGCAGCAGAGGTAGCGCAGTGACGTCAGAGCACGGCACGTGTACGCTGAGAGATCGTGTTTTATCACACTTGCATCCAAACACGATTACACAGTGCGGCACGTACATATACGATACATCTTTCTTTCTTCAATAGACTGAATCAGAAAAACAAAAACAACAAAAATACACTCAAATCCCGGCATTGCCGTTTACCTAACTTGCACGAAGTTATTCCCCTAACCCAGTCTCTGCGGTGGTCTTCGCTTTCGGGCACTCCGTCTCAGTCCAGGGCTTACAGTCACAGAGGTTGCACTATCAGTTGTGGACCGCGGGTGGTTGACGACGTCATCAATGGTGCTCTCTTCGTCTGAAGAGTCTTCCGCGTCGTCAAAGGATTCCGCTGTCGGCAAGAGGTGTTGGCGGTTACGTCGCAGAACGTTGCCCTTCTCGGTGATGACCGCGTATGATCTCGGCTGCATCCGGCTAAGAACTTTAGCCTTTGTTTCCCACGTGTTCCCCTGCACTCGCACCACTTGCCCTGTGGTCAACGGTGGAAGAGACCGACGCCTTGGTTGTGCCTGTCCATGCTTCCGAACGGCTGTTCGTGGGCCCTCGTTGAAATCTGGTATGGGCGTTCTCAGTTGTCGACCTTGAAGTAACTCCGCTGGGGACCTTCCGTCTTCCAGCGGGCTGGACCTGTAGCTGAGAAGACCCATCCAAAAGTCATTTTTCCCTTCCATTGTTTTTTTTTTTTCAAAATTCTTTTCACAATTTCTACGCCTTTTTCGGCCAGGCCATTAGATTGTGGAAACCTCGGACTTGATATTGTATGCTTAAAGTCGTAGTCTTTGTGCAAGAACGGCGAACTCTCGGCTTGCAAACTGTGGGCCATTGTCTGTGCATACCTCTAGGGGTATGCCGTACCGAGCAAAGATTGCTTGCAGTCTTTCGACAGTCGTCACTGCCGATGTATCATGGAGTTGTTCCACTTCCGGAAAGTTATAATGTGCATCGTACGCGCACAAGTACGACTTTCCGCCATACTGGAAGATATCTACGCCAACGCGACGCCATGGTTGATTGGGTGTCGGGCGTATTATCAGTGGCTCGCGCGGCTGTTTGTAAGCGTACTTTTGGCTGACTGCGAACCCGGCAATCACACTTTCAATATCTGAATATAAACCTGGCCAAAACACTAGATGACGCGTTCGGGCTTTCCATATTTTTATCAATTCGACGAAAAGCCAGCACTGCAGGACACGGACAAGAGAGAACACACGCATACGCACCAACGCCGGACTAACAACCAAAATTTATTGAAGCAACCACGAGCTTTTATACATACATGCTGCGCCAACCGCCTGAGCTATGACATGGAGACTAGACTCGTGGTTGCTTCAATAAATTTTGGTTGTTAGTCCGGCGTTGGTGCGTATGCGTGTGTTCTCTCTTGTCCGTGTCCTGCAGTGCTGGCTTTTCGTCGAATTGATCATGAACCCACCAGCCCAGCTCTTCACTCTCCTTAAGTACATTTTTTTATACCCATGTTTCCATCGTGGATGCGTCTTAGCATTTGGCGCCGCATACTCAGCGGTATCACCACTTTGTTGCCTTTAAGCAAGACCTCATTTATGACAGATAGTTCACCTACGAAGGGTCTTCTCTCTCCTTCGACTCGTTTGTTTTTCGCCAGCTGCTCCACCACGTTCTTCAAGTAACCGTCCTTCCATGTTTCTCTCGCCAATCTATCTTGCATGGCTTCACTCACCAATGAAGAAACAGCACTTACGGCATGTATTTCGACGTCTTCATATACTCCGTCTTTCTCCGGACTACTGTCGGAAGCTCGCGACAGCATATCAGCCAGGACCAGCCGTTTTCCTGGAAGGAACTGCAGTTGAAAATCATATTTCAATCAACGAAGAAAACGCTGCAGTCGAGGCGGCATTTCCCCAATAGCTTTCTTCGAAATTGCTACCAGTGGACGGTGGTCGGTTTCTAGGACAACGTGATGTCCGTACGCAAAGTGATGAAACTTTTCACATCCTACTACAGCCGCCATTGCCTCCTTTTCAATCTGCGAATACTTTGTCTGCGCCTCTGTCAATACGCAAGAGGCATATGCAACCGGTTTCCAAGAGTCACCATACCGCTGCAAGAGAGCCGAGCCTACGCCATTCTGTGAGGCATCTGAGGTTATCTTCGTGTCTCTTTATGGATCGAAGATTGCCAGCAACGGTCGTCCACTAAGACATTTGCAGAGCTGCTCCCACTCACTTGCGTGATTCTCCGTCCATTCGAAAACCGTGTCTTTCTTTATAAGCTGGCGTAACAACCGAGTCTTTTCCGCGAGTGCGGGCACGAACTTTGAGAAGTAGTTTATCACGCCTAGCATTCGTTGCACTCAGAGCTTGTCAGTAGGCGGTGGCAAGCTAAGAACCGAGGTGATCGATGCGGGGCTCAGCCTTATTCCTGCCTCTCAAATAATATTGCCAAGAAAACAAATTTCTGTGACGCCAACTTCACACTTTTCGGGATTGAAAGTCAGCCCCGCTTTTCGCGCCGCTTTCCCGTCATGTTCCTGTCTCGCCGACCTCCATATCAGCGTGTCGTTCACGTACACTTGCGCGCCTGCAATGCCGTCGAAAATCTCGTTTAACGTCTTCTGAAAGACCTCCGGGGCTGACGCGATTCCAAACGGCAGACGAAGGAAACGATAACGGCCGAAAGGTGTGGCAAATGTACATATTCTTGACGTTTCCTCGTGAAGCGAAATCTGATGGAAACCGGAGTTTGCGTCCAAACGTAAAAAAAAATTTGCGCCTGCCAACTCTGCCTCAATATCTTCACGCCGCGGCATTTCATAATGCTCGCGCTTCAGGCACTCATTAATTCTTCTGGGATCCATACATATCCTTAGTTTGCCATTTTTTTTCTTGATTATAACCAATGGACTTACCCAGTCCGTCGGCTCTTCTACTTTAGCGATAACGCCTGCCTTGAGAATCCTTTCGAGTTCCTCTTGTGGGAATGTTGACATCCCCTGATGAGTTTCTATCGCGTGGCGCTCGCGTTTCCTCAAAGCTCCTCTAAGGTGGCTTTCCCGCGAGGCACGAGACGTGACGTCATCGTCATGCGCACCGCTGCGCTGAAGATGGCGCTGTGCTTCCCGCGGTAGCGCTACCTGGCGGCGAGGAATCGCGGGCCCGCGGACGGGGAACGATCCGCTCTCTCTGGGCCTTGGGACGTCGCGCGTGGTCGATGCTCGTGCGCGCGGTGGCGATGAGCTCCGCTCGGACGAACCCGCGGATGCCTCTCCCGATAGCCGATTGAGCCTCTGTTCGCGCGACTTACGTCACGAGCAATATAGGCTTACGGTTTCAGCATGGGCGAAAACTACTTCGCTCGGTATCCTGCTGCGGTGAGTCGAATGTCATCGATTACGCGTGGGGTATTGCATTAGCATGCCTGGTGTGTATAGTTCGGCTAGCGTGCTTACTATGTGTAGAAGGTGCAAATAAATGCCCTACTGTTGGTTTGCACTGCGGTGAACTGTGTCCTGTGTTCCTAGAGCGTAGGAGAACCCCGTGGCCACCGCCACACTCTTTAAGGGGCTTTTGCAACGCCAGAGGCACACGTCTCGGCGTTTGGACGCTTGGAACTTCACCTTCTTGTAATACCATCCGATATTCACGCTGGACGCACCCTGCCCTTTGGAACTCGTCTCGGTAGGCTTGGACCAGTTGCTCGCTGCTGTTGGTTGTTATCGAGCTCACAGATTTCGTGAAAAGTCCCAGCCGCTCACTGGCATATAGCCCCAGGATGGCCTGACGCCCCTTTTTGTTGTTGTTGTTATGTGGGGTTTAGCGTCCCAAAACCAGCTCTGATTATGAGAGACGCCGTAGTGGAGAGCTCCGGAAATTTCGACCACCTGGGGTTCTTTAACGTCCACTGACATCGCACAGCACACGGGCCTCAACATTTCGCCTCCATCGAAATGCAGCCGCCGCAGCCGGGATTCGATCCCGCGACCCTCGGATCTGCAGCTGAGTACCATAGCCACTAGACCATCGTGGCGGGGCAACGCCCCTTTTTCACTATGAAAAGGTCTACGTCTGAGACTTGGTCACCTATTGCGGTTCTCGGCGTCGCAATCCCCAGGTGGTTGATGACTGCTCCCTCATGAACGAAGAACCGCGTTGCTGGCCTTGAGCGGCGGTTTTGGCCGCAGTCTCTGCCACGTACCATGCGGCAGTAGGTTTGCGTGTGCACCGGTGTCCACCTTGTGGAAAACTTGCGTGTTGCAGACTTGCGCTGGCACCATCCAGTCCCGTTTCTGCTTGCCGTTTGACACGTTCAAAATTTCACAACTATCGTCATCTTGGTCCCCGCTTCGGACTTCAGAGACGCACCGCGAAGAGGTTTTTGCCCCCACACTTTCTGCGGATGCGTCCAAACGCGGGGCAGCTTCGTGGGGCGTGCATACGTGCACAGCGACTGCACCGAAATTCCTTCTGTCGTTCCCAGGTGGATCCGCTTCATGGAACAAACAGCGCGAACACAAGGACGATGAAAAAGGGCACACACACCACACCACAGCGCTCCGTGGTGTGGTGTGTGTGCCCTTTTTCATCGTCCTTGTGTTCGCGCTGTTTTTTCCATGATGCTTGACCAACTAGCCTGCAAATCCATCCTATTGGATCCGCTTACTTTCACAGCGTCGACTTGTCTCTCTTGAGACAAAACTTCTTTCTTTGCTGCGGCTAGCTCCGCCGCCTTGCATACTTGTTCGGCTTTAGCCACCATCAACCCTTTGTCTCGAAGAAGTTTTTCGCGGACCTTTTCGTTACTTGTGCCATAAACAATTTGGTCTCGAATCATAGATGTTGACATTGTACCGAAGTTACACGACTGGGCGAGTCTTCTCAGGTCCTTTACGAACTCTTCGGCTGATTCACCGTCGGCTTGTACTCGCTGCCGGAACACGAATCGTTCATGGACTTTATTTAGCTGGGCCTCGCAGTACACATCAAATTTCTTAACCACCGTCTCGAAGTCGTTCTTGGATTCGCCCTCGGTGAAGCTGAAGTTGTTATAAACCTCTAAAGCCTCATCACCGGCCACGCTGAGTAGTAGTGCCACTTTCGTCGCCACAGTCCGTGGTTTCCCGCTTGCCTCCGATGCGGTGAGGAACAGCTCAAATTTCTGTTTAAACAGTTTCCACCTTTTGCTGACATCTCCGTCCAGGCGAAGGCAATCTGGTGGCTTCAAGAACTCCATGGCTTGAGTGACGAATGCTCAGCGGTTTCCTATGGCTTGGACATGGGTACAGGCTTCTGACACCATGTTTCGTGCAGGGGCGGTACGTGACACATGTGAGCCGAATTCAACACAACAAAGAACGCAAAAGTTTATTCAGCGACGCCTTTTATGCCTTCCCGACAGGACAGAAGGTCCCGCGATAACGTGGTGCCACACAGGTAGCGCAGTGACGTCAGAGCACGGCACGTGTACGCTGAGTGCTCGTGTTTTATCACACTTGCATCCAAACACGATTACACAGTACGGCACGTACATACACGACACAGAGAGCACCGAGACCGTGGCATGTAAGTCATGCCGCTCATGACACGAATGTCACGATTCTCATGTAGTGCCATGTCATTTATGTTTGTCATGCAGTCATGTTGTGCCATACCAATTTCCGTGTACATCCACTTAACGAAACGGCCAGGAGAGCACCGGGACCGTGGCAGGTAAATCATGCCGCTCTTGACATGCATGTCACGATTGTCATGTAATGTCGTGTTATTTACGTTCGCAATACAGTCCTGTTGAGCCATACTAATTTTCGTGTACATGCAATTAACGAAACGTCCAGCAGAGCACTGAGACCTTCGCATGGAAATTATGCCGCTCATGATATGCATTTCATCATTTTCACGTTATGACCTGTCATTTCTGTTCGTCATACAGTCATGTTGCGGCATACCAATTTTCCTATACATCCCATTTACGAAACGGCCACGAGAGCACAAAGTCGTAGGAGGATAGATAGATAGATAGATAGATAGATAGATAGATAGATAGATAGATAGATAGATAGATAGATAGATAGATAGATACGCTCAATGTCGCCGAAGTTCGCTAAGAAATGCTCCGCAATTAAAAAAAAACCTACAGCATATCGACAGAGTGGATGATGATGAGTGGGCGAAGCTCCGGAAGTTCACGTAGATCGTGCAGAGTTCCGGATTAATTTAGTTAACGCGCACGCTACGAATCCTTATGGTTCACTACGCACAAGTGAAATCTCCCACCGGCACTTCATTGCAAGTCAAGATCCAGTGCCTATATATATATATATATATATATATATATATATATATATATATATATATATATATGGGTGGCCGGTGAACGGTTCCCCAGCGCGAGCAGTCGGTATTTTTCAAGAAACTCGCTAGAAGACGCTGCCTGCGCCAACGTTGTCTCTCGCGGGTGAGGGCGCGTTCTCCTTCTTTGCGAGCTGGTACAGCCTTCATCGAAGAAAGAGCGTTTCCATAGTCAACGCGCGCCTTTCGCTCTCTCTCTCTCACGAGACAGCAGATGGAAGAGAGAGAGATCGCGTGCCGAGGGCGAGCGCGAGCCTCCCGGCTGCGCGAGGTGGCTACATACATACATACATACTACTACTACTACTACTGAGGAGGGAACGACCCACATCCTAAGGAGCTTCGCCCCTAAAAGCGGCCGGAGGGAGCTTGGGCGCCGTATCTGCGACCCTTGGCGGTCTCGGTGCAGTTGAATGAATGAAAGCCTTTGAGGTGCCCAACCGTTGTGGGGCGCTTTTACCGACGAAATCTCGAGCAGTATAAAAAGTTAGAGGAGAAGCTTAATTTAAAAAATCACAGCATATTCACGGGGTGACTGATGATGAGTGGGGCGAAGCTCCGGAAGGAATCATCGGTAAACTGTGAAACTCTTCCGTGCAATTCGCCCCACAATTAAATGTGAAACACTTGAGTAAATGTCATCAAGCTATTATAACATCTCGCATCTTTCATCATCAACTACAAGTACCGCCATCTAGTTTTATAACATCTCGCGCATGCTACGAATCCTCACGGTTCAACTATGCACAATGCACAAGTGAAATCTCCCACCGGCACTTCACAATTGCAAGTCAAGATGCGGTGCCTATATATATATATATATATATATATATATATATATATATATATATATATATATATATATATATATGGGTTGCCGGTGAACGCTTCTCCAACGCCAGCAGTCGGTATTTCTCAATCAAGAAACTCGCTAGGAGACGCTGCCTGCGCCAACGTTGTCTCTCGCGGGCGAGCGCGTGCCGGGAGCCACGCGCTCGCCCTTGGCGCGTGCGTGCCTCCCGGCAGGCACGCGCCGGTGGCTACCTACTACTACTACTACTACTACATACATCGGGGACGCACGACCCACGCCTTAAGGAGCTTCGCCCCTAAAAAAATAGGGGGGTTTGGGTGTCGTTCCTTCGACCGTTGGCGGTCTCGGTTGCAGCAGGCCCCTATCGTTAAATATACATTCTTTCAAAGCATTTCATACCCGTTAGTTTATACCAGCTTTACTACTTCGTACAGTATTTGGCCTTAATATTTGGGCGGGACACGTCGTTGGACACTGCCTACAAGTGCTCTATGGGCCGTATTCTGTCGAGTTGAGACAGAACTAGAAAGGGAGGTTTTCCGGCGGCAATATCTTCTCTCCCAGAAAATGTTTCTGAAAAATTATATCTGCTTTGAATTTCTGAGAGGCTTTTAAGACACATCCAGTCGTTTCCCAAGCCAAGCGTGTGGGATGGTCCAGTGCCCATTTAATATAGTGATATCACTGTTTTCTCGATACTCTGATATTATTGATTACTAAGGAATAGGGCCCATGGAGCTGTAGTAGGTGGTGTCCAAGGTGCCCCGCCCACCGCGTTACGCACCAGGCTTCAACGTCCTATCAGAGTGGCTGACTGAACGTGAAACTTTGCGTGACTGCCGGGGCTCTTGGCAGCATACTCTCGAGGCCGCCGGCTTGCTGCGCGCCTGGGCTCGGTCGTGTGCCCTCACGTTCACTGCATTTTTCAAACTTCAGAAGCTTTGTTTACATTCATCAAACACGTTTAGGCTTGCAGGTGTGCGTGCTTGCTTTGTCGATGCACTGCTTGTCTTCGATGCTACGCATACGACAGCTTCAATACAACCTCAGTAACTACAAAAGCTCATCGAGCTTGTTCTCGAGTTTGTTAATCGTTCATTAATGGATGTAGACGGGTTAATCACGTTTTTTGGGTCGAACGCACGACTCCTTTGACTCGAAAGCAAGACATTACGGACACGAACCCATAGGTTTCGACGGATTCTTGTAGAGTAAGATGCGTTAAGCTGCGGTATAAGGTGGATAGATTAGCTTGAACGGTGAGTTGACCAGGCCTGATATGCGCAAATTCAGTTATAAAAGCGAAGCGGTTTAAGCTATTGGAGAAACTGGGAAATCCGCAGAAAACTCCAATAGGCTATGTGATGCTAGCATAACCATGCCAAGGTATAGTAAAGCCAATTGAAGCTTGCCAAGACTAGTCAGGTAAGGCCTAATCAAGTTAAGTCTATTTCAGTCGAGCCTAATTAAGGCTAATTAAACGAATACTAGTTCAGCACGTACTAATAAATCCCAACTTAACTCAAGCCTAAATAGGCTATAAGCAATTAGGTCAAGCGTAGTTAAGCTATAGGGCTATATATTCCAAGGTTATTGAGGCTAATAATGGAGTCAAGCCTACTTAAGGCGAGATAAAATAGCTCTACTAATAGGCTAAGAATAGGCCAATCAAGTCTACTAAGGTAAAGCTTATTAGGCGGAGCTCAATATTCTAATATAATTAGGTTGAGCATATTGACACGTGCAGTTGTTTTGGTTTAAATGGAAAGCCGTTATCACTTCCCAGTGACACGCGCGCTGGTTTTGATTGCTTGCGGGGAGCACCGTTATCACTTTGTGTTGCACGCAACGCAGGCCGCGTTTATCTTGCATGCCACTTCTGGGACCGTATCGACCATTCTTGAAAGTTTGCATGCTTGACGCGCACATTTCAGTGACTTCTTGAATTCCAGAGATAACGCGAGAACGCGTTATGCCGCGCTTATAAAAGCCGGCGCATTACGCCGCTAGTCAGTCTCTGCGTCAACCGACGACTCTTCACGCCGCTATTGCGGTGCATTGTCATTGGCTTTGTATTGCTGGGCACACGTTCGCCCAATAAACAGTTCGCCTGATATCGCTTGAGTTGTGCTTGCTTCGCCTTGAGTGCTGCGTGTGTTACGATCACTTCACAATATGGAAGCTTGGCATATGTGAGCTTCGTCTTCGTTATTGTAGGACAAACTAAACCTGATTGAGGCATTAATAGCTCGTCCAGCCTAACGAACATCGGAATAATAACCCAGGACTACATATGCTAAGGCCTAATCAGTCTAAATCCTGAGTTGACGATTTAATTTGATTGATAACCACGATTTGATTACGAGAGAATCTCTAGACTCCGAAAATTTCGACCACCACCTACGGTGTTGAGGCCCAGTGCACGGGCCTCAACATTTCGGCTCCATCAAATAGTAGCAGGCGCAGGCGGGATTCGTTCCCGCGACCTTCGGATCAGCAGCCGAGTACCATAGACACTAGATCGCTGTGGCGGGTGCTAATTAAGTTGACACTAATTATTTCAAGCGTAATTAGAGCAAAGCTAAATATACCTTATTAGGCTTGGCTACCATATCTAAGCTTCAGCTTATTTGGCGAAATTTCGTTATGGTAAGACCAAGAAACCAAGCGTAATTATGTTATGACTGAATAAGTCAAGCTGAACTAAACCATCCCCGATTAGGTTAAACCAATGAAACTCCAACCTAAATAATCTAAGAATAACTAAGCCAGGCCTAATTATATTGGGGTAGCTAAGCTTAATTCATTACAGATAGACTAAGCCTAATTATGAATATATCAAAGTCCTAATCCATTTTAGTTCGCACTAACCCACCTTGGCCCCTCTAATCTGCTCTAATCCTACTTGTACCGCCCTATTCATCTTAATCTGTCATATTCCACCCTAATCTGTCACTGTTATGAGGCAAGTCATGTGGCACCTCCGAAACACATTGCCTGAGGATCCCGTTCACCATTGACAGCAGAGTTTCACCCAGGGTATCCAGAAAGGTGGCATAAAAACCTGCCTTGAGGCCGTCTGATCCTGGGGCTGAGTTTGATGGCATGTTCCGGATAGCACTGCACAATTCCTCCATTGAGGCTTCACAGCATAGGTCGGTGAGCTCCTCCTCGCCTGGGCGTCGGAGGTTTTGACAAAGCTCGCTGATCTGCATCCTGTTGGGGTTCTCTTCGGCCGAGTCGGATTCGTGAAACTGTGACGAGAAATATTCGCGGAAAATGTCTGCTATTTCTCCCGGGTCTGAGGTCATTGATCCGTCCAGTCGCTTCGCCTCCGTAATTCTCACGGCACCATTCCCGTACACGTCTCTCGAACCTGGGTCGGTAGAAGAGTCTGGCGGATCGGGCTCCTTTGCACGTCTCCGTGTCTTGAGTTGCAACAGTTGAGTGTAGGTTGCCTGAAGAGTTTCGAGGTACTCTCTTGTACAGGAAATGAGCGACTCAGCCTCCTTCACGATCGGCATTCTGCGTAATATTTCTCCCATTTGGGCCGAAAGTCGTCGCTTTCTGTCCCTGCCTTCCTCCTGAAGGAGCTTCTTCCAGCCTTCTTTCGGTTTGTCCCATACATGCGGGGTTAATGAGGGCACGTTCTCCAAGGACTCCCGGATGCCGTCTCTGACACACTGGACGCAGACCTCGTCGTGTAGCAGGGAGGGGTCGAGTCGCCAGCCGAGGTTGCGGCTGCTAAAGCCAGGGGAGCCTCTCACCGTTGTTGCCAATGGGAGTTGGTCAGATTTCCCTGAGAGGTTGCCCGGGAGATCGACTACCTCGCATTCTACCACGGAGATGAGCAGGTAGTCCGGCAAGTAAGTACGCGCGATCCTGCTCGCACTGGTCTTCGATAGTCTAGTTGGGCCGAAATGATCATTGTGTAAGTGCACCCAGACATCCGTGAGGCTCAGGTGTCGGAGGATCTTAACCAGCTCCTTGGCTTGGTATGTCGAACCGCTCTGGCCGGGTCCGCTGACATAGCGCTGCGAGTCCATGACGCAGTTAAAGTCGCCGAGCAGGACGTGTGGGAGGGGCTCCAGCAGGAGTTGGCCCAGATCTTCGGAGAAACTTTTCGTGTCCGACCGCGTAAGGGGGGCGTATAAGTCGACAAAGCGGACTCTCCTGCCCTCTATGTAGACATCGAGCATTATCATACGCCCGTCCGCCTCGAAGGTGCAGTGAGATTTCTTGCGGAAACGGCCGGAGACAAAGATAACGCCCACTCCGCAAGCTCTGGAGTTAGTTAAGGAGAAGAACGCGTCCATGCGGAAGTCACGCCGAAGCGCGACCACGTCTAACGGGGACTTGAAGTTTGCCTCCTGTATAAAGAGTACGTCGATGCCTGTAGCCTCGCCAATTGGTAGTCGAAGCTAGCCTGCATCAAGTGCGAACAAGACTTTATGAGGGCAGATTCAAGGCAAAGGGTGGCTATTGCTCTTTTCACTAACTTAGAATGCGCGGAATCATACGGCAGCAAATCCTTCTGCGCTCGTGGGCTGTACTTAAAACAAAGATGATCCTTGTCACAGTCAAACACTAAAAGAAGGTCTAAAAACTGAAGATTTCCATGGGAAGGGATTTCATGTGTAAAGAGCATGCCCTTCCCATGTTGCCGAAAAGCGGCTAAAATATCGCTAACAACGTCGTGAAAAATAAAATCAGTACCATCCTTTAAAAATATTAAAAAGTCGTCGACATATCTAAAACCCTTAAGGTAGAACCTATCGTCTAGGTAACCCTGTATGTCGCGGTCTATTGACGCCAAGAATATGTCGCAAAGTGCAGGAGCTACGCACGCACCAATACATATTCACTACCGTTGAATGTACAGTCTATCATTAAAAGAAATAAAAGTCGATTTTAGATAAAAGATTGCGTGAGACAAAGATAATTGGCAGGAGTGGTGATACGTTGGCTAGGGAACTTTTGGAGGCATATGACATAAAAAAGAGAGGCACGAGTTGTATTAGTGACACATCGGTTTGTCTGTATCAGAATGAAACACTTCTGTAAAATTCTGCTTTTTAATTTCGCCTTTCACAACACCCATGCACGCATGCGCACATGTTGTAATTCTTGGCTCGCCTGTTTGAATAAATTCAGTTGAAGTTTAGCGCCCAACCTGTCGTTTCTTCTCCACTTCTTCCTAAGTCTTTCGTTTCGGTTTTTTGCGCTACCATGTGTGCTCAGAATGTCAACCAACTCGCCCAGCAACAAGTTCGCATAAAAGGTTAGCATGCGTAGATAAGCCTTTAGCTCTGTTTGGCATGTGGGCTCGGGCGCTTCTGTGATCGCCTTTATCTTT